>OX422212.1:228392784-228395284 GCA_949130495.1 Sambucus nigra
AGCAGAATTTCATTCCCAAGGGGGTTCTTTTTTCTTTGCCGTTTCGCATTTCTCATCAAACAAATAGGGGAATTTTAACTAGTACCGATTGGTAAGAGAAAGGCATATACCGATTGGTAAGAGAAAGACATATACCGATTGGTAAGAGAAAGACATATGTAGATATGTAGATTAGTACAATTATTGGGAGCATTATAGTTAGTATTGCAAGAGATACCGAGTCTGCTTTTTCGATTGCTTCCGATCCATGTAATGGAATAGAGGGCTTTATGTTTCTCGGGCTCACATACACAAATGAAATTCATTTTTTTGTACAATACAAAATGAAATTAACAAAATTTCCCTGATAGAATACTTTTCCAGATTAAACAATCTCCCCTTCTGACTCCGGTTTTTTTTCTGTAACCTCAATTACTAATGTGAAGTATTGTAGTGATTCACGTTGACAAATCTATTTCATTTAAATTTCACACTGAGCTTTTGATATATGGGTCCCAGTACTAATAACCTACGGAAGGAGGGTAAAAAAAAAGAAAGATCAATCAAAGATCCCACCCCTTTTAGCATTAGCAAGGGAATGCATATTTTTTCTTTCCTTTTTTCTATTTTTTTTAGGGGGCCCATCGAAGAAAGAACAAACCCGAAACGAAAATAGTGAATTTGATGCAATATTACATCTTTTATCCCGGGATTCATTTTTATCGCACTTCTTTGTCTTCCAAGAAAACTAGATTATTAAAAAAACGGAGTTTAGAACGTAACTCCTTTCTTTTTCCACTTCGCTTCTATTGTTTGTTGGGGGTTTGTGACTAATGGAAACGGACGGGTGGTCAGATGATACTTCATCCGATGATTGTACAAGGAAGACAGACGTAAGGTATGTTATAGAAAAGAAAGAACAGAAAAGAATGATAAATAAAGGAATTTTGGATTCGGTATGGATAAAAGATCTTCCTATGTTATACTATTCAATTCTCGACGACGAATTGATTTGATAGCCCAGATATTGTTATTCATGATATTGATCCGATTCAAGATCATCGAGAGGTAATTCATTCATTGAAGTGACAGGCGAAAGATTTATCATCTCTATGGGATTAAATCCCGAGTTATTGTGAAGTAAAAAAACGATGAGATTATGGAAGTAAATATTCTTGCATTTATTGCTACTGCACTATTCATTCTAATTCCTACGGCCTTTCTACTTATCATTTACGTAAAAACAGTCAGTCAAAATGATTAATTTGAATTCAAAATGAATTTGCATTCAACTTGACTTCTGAGTTCTTATCAATGGTTGAAGAAAGAAAATGAAAAGGATTCCAATTTCACGTCTTAAATGAAATGAGCGGACTATAATAGGCAGTATTCTCTGAGATCCGATAGTATGGTAAGAAAGAAATAGACGAATCTTTCTTTCTACCATACTATCTATTAGTCTTATTGTAGTGTGTAAAGTTATCCAGTGTATAAAGTTGTACTTTATAATAAAGATAGAGACTTAATATAGATCAATCTACAATATTATCTACAATATTATCTTCCTATATGTAGATATAAATTCAATTACATATATGTAATTGACATAGGACCCAATTCTATTTCTTTGATACATCTATTTGTTCCGATCAATCTGAAATAATCGTCTTACTTTTTACTTTTGAAGATATTTTTTTTAATAGTTCAAAACGCGTTGCAGAACGATCTATAAAACAATTGATAGAGTTTGATTCCTCAACTCAATTAGTAGTAGCTCTAGAGTCCACTTCTTCCCCATACTACGAGTGAAAGGGAAAATGTAAAGACTACCATTAAAGCAGCCCAAGAGAGACTTACTATATCCATGTAAATTATGTCCCCTATCTCGATGAAGGAATTATTCCATTATTGCTCACTAATAATAGTGGAATCAATGGCGCAGAGTCAAAAAGGGATTCTGACCGAACACTATTGATGAACCAATCCAATAAATCCACTTCTAAAAAATTCCTAGATGATTTCTAATCGGGAAAGACTAAACACAAGGAAAATATGTAATAACATCTCAAGGGAATGTTACTAATGAAACATGTAGGAATACTAAGGCCTAGTCTTTTTTTGTTGTTGAACTTCATAAGTAAAAAAAACATAAAAAGATAGATCACTATCTATTACAGACCTCTATTTCCCATTTGATCGAATCCGTACCGTCTCCCGACTGTTTCACAGAGACAGTCGGGAGACGGTATATTATATTCTTGACGAGGGGTTTCCTAAAATAAATTCTTTTTGCACTTTTTCTATAAAAAAAGTAAATTATCCATCCAATCTAATATTTAGTGAATGCCTGAACACTCAGAGATTCCCGTGAGTCCGTATATAAAGTATCTAAAGGATCTTCCGCCCTTTCCTTTCCATAACTCCTAATTGAATTTGATTTCCTATCCGGCTATCCAATGGAATTCAAGACCCAGTCAGTAGACACTACATTAGTAGTAGAAGGGAATCGGGAAGTCTTGAT
>OX422212.1:228415284-228420284 GCA_949130495.1 Sambucus nigra
TTCGTCTTTTTGTTGTTCCTTTAATAGCAAGCATTTTTGTTTTCCAATCAGAGAAATTCTAGGATTCGGTGGAACAAAAAAAAGGCCCGGCTAGGTATTGACCAGGCCAGGCCATGGGAATAAAAGGAACAAAATCAAAGTAACGGGGCACTCTTTATTTTTCTTTATATATTTTTTTTTCTTTCTATTGGACCTTTTGAGCCCTTACTTTATCTAAATGGAATTGCTGATAAAAGTTGTACATATCATATTCATATATATATAATATAAATAATATAAAGAAAGAGAAGAAAAGACTTTTTTCAATCTTTACTTCATGTGTAATGTAACATAGTAATTATGTAATTATCTTTTTCAACTGGGAGAGATGGCTGAGTGGACTAAAGCGGCGGATTGCTAATCCGTTGTACGAGTTATTCGTACTGAGGGTTCGAATCCCTCTCTTTCCGTTTCCGTTGATGATTGATTTATCTTTCAAATTTCGCAAACCCTTTTTTATTTAATTATTTTATTATTTTATTCTTCACGCCCAGGATTACGTCCTGGATCATTAGATAGGAATCCAAAGATGAAGAGAGAAACAAAGAATATCACTACTGTGTAAACGAAAAGTTTGAGAGTAAGCATTACACAATCTCCAAGATCATTTTTTGGAAAAAACGAGAAAAGAGAATAGATCCTCCATTTTTATACCATAATATATTCTATTTTGACACCAAGAAATGAAGTGCTTTCTAGAAATAAAAAAGAATTTTCCGAAATGAAAATTCATTTGTAATAAGAGTCTTTCATTACCCAAAATTTCTTTCATATCCACAATTAGATATTGTGGGGGACCCTATTAGGGTCTTTCATTGGAAAAAAGGTCAGAATGGGGAAATGGGGCGAGCCAAATTTGGATTTATCGCAGCTATCCCAGACTTTCCATGTTTGAATTGAAGGTTCATACTGTACGACTTAGTTGATCTTATTAATTGTATTTGTATTGTTAGAATTTTTTTCTCGAATAAATCATGAATTTTCTAGGATAGTATTAAAGATTTCATCGAAAACTTACAGCAGCTTGCCAAACAAAGGCTAAGAGAAAAAAGAACAAAGGTATGACTGGCATAAAATCTACGATTAGATTCAAAAAAGCATAGGCCTCGGGCAATTTGGCGAATAAAAGACTACTCGAATAAAGGGCAGAATTAAGACAGATACAGATCAAACTAAAGATATTAAGCATAACAGACATTTTTTTCTTGGAGATAATTGCATTTTGATTGAGTTATTGATATAAGGAAAAATCAAGTAAGGTAAAAAAAACCTTCTTTTTCTTTGAACCCACCCAATCAAAAATCCTCCAATTCTCAAAAGAGAATAGAAGAAATC
Source organism: Sambucus nigra (assembly GCA_949130495.1). NCBI lineage: Eukaryota > Viridiplantae > Streptophyta > Magnoliopsida > Dipsacales > Adoxaceae > Sambucus > Sambucus nigra. The sequence goes on from OX422212.1 coordinate 228,416,659, forward strand.
ATACTTTCATACAATATCTTAATTGAATTCTATGTAATGATCAATAAATTGAGTTGAATTCTATATCTACGCGTGTCAAAATCCTAGCAAGAATCTAATCTGTTCTAGAAACATTTTCTATAGATATTTGGACTCGAATTGACGAACACCCAATACCAATATTATTCTTTATTAGTGCCGAATAGAAATCGAAATGGGGCGTGGCCAAGTGGTAAGGCAACGGGTTTTGGTCCCGCTATTCGGAGGTTCGAATCCTTCCGTCCCAGAGCATATAAATTCTATCTAAATTTTATCAGAATAAGGATTGCATTGCTTTTTTAAACTTTTAAAACAAGGTTCTGTTTAAAGGTCTAGGAGAGAATGTGAGTCTTGTTTCTTTTCTTATTTTTAATGATTCTTTTCTGAATAATATCCTTTTTTTTTCGTGAATCGAAATACGAAAGATCCTATCTTCCCTATCTCTTATTCCCTATTCCTTAAACTTAAATGAGGTATCCCAATTATTAATGTTCTGCGGATCTCTTGAATTCTAAACAAGAGCAAGAGGGGGTTCTTGGTACTAATTAAATTGACTCAATGTGATTAAGTCTCTTAAGACTGGGTTAGGGTAAAATAAAAAATAGGAGCAAGGACTTAATCTGTACTTGTTTATCTTTGTCCCTAGACAAGAGAGTCTGCATTCCGTAAAAAAGGATCCTTTTTTCTTTATGTTATGATTCATCATTCCCATAGAATTCGGGGAGTAGATAGGCGTTAATCAGCAACGGAAGGTATTAATTTTAATATCTGTGTCTGTCCAAATTGCAGTAACAAAGAATCAAGTTACATATGTAACGGATGTATTTTCTGAGACGGGGGGTGATTCATATATTTTATGAATTTTACTTTATGGCAAGATTGCAGAAAGATTACTTAACTCGAGGTTAAACAAAATACGAAAATACATATAAAATGAGGAAATGCTTAGATTATATGTATGTATTGTTATCGTTCAATTTCATTCTATTTCAGTAACAACAGTCTTTCGGTTTTTGTGAAAAAGAATTGTAATCCCTTCTATGTGAAAAGTTTAAATTGAAATATTTAACATAGAATATCCATAACAGTGACAGTTGTTCAGTCTATTTGATAGATACCAAAACCTCCTATTGGTTCATCTGATTGAGAAAATCAGACTCGAAAGAATAAAGACCTAACTCTTTCCTTACATCAGTATTTTTTTTTTTTTTAGTTTTAGCCATCTCACGAAAAAAAAACGAAATGGGATTTATTGTTCGATCTATTTATATGCTTTAAATCATTGATGATTCAATTCGAAAAGAAACAGAGATTTAGCTTTCTTATGATAATCAAATGTAATCTTTAAAGATGGGGTCTTGTTAAGATTTTTTTGAAAAAATCTTTACCATCTATGTATAGAAGAACAAAAAAAAGTAGACATTACTATGTCTATATACCGACTGAACCAATGACTATTCATGATTCCATCATTGAATCAATTCCATACTGGTTCCAAATTAGAGGAATGTTATGGTAAAACTTCGTTTGAAACGATGTGGTAGAAAGCAACGTGCGACTTGAAGGACACAATCCGGTGTGGATTCTTAGTCTTACATCCACCCATTTATATAGGAATGAAGATGCTCTTGGCTCGACATCATTTGTTCTGTTCCACTCGAACCCCTTTTGGGGGTTGTAATGTAAATAGTACATGATGGAGCTCGAGTAGAAAGTATTGATTCATTTCTCAGGGGCAAGGATCTAGGGTTAATGCCAATCAATAAATTGGAACAACTTCGTAAGTAGATTTTCGATATAGAAATTGAAAGGATCCGATTCGAGCAAGTTTTCAATTCAAAAATAAAATTTGTTGGAATTGATAAAACTTTTTTGATCCAAAGTGTATCACGCGGGAATCAACCGTTCGTACGATTCTTTGATAGAAAGAAATCACAAAAAGGGTATGTTGCTGCCATTTTGAAAGGATTAAGAAGCACCGAAGTAATGTCTAAACCCAATGATTTTAAACAAAGATAAAGGATCCCAGAACAAGGAAACGCCGTTTCAATTGTCTTAATAACTGGATCAGAATAAGGAATCCAAATAGATTTTAAACGAGACAAAAAAAGGGGGGTTAAAGACCACTCAATAAATGAAATTGAAATTGCTTAAAGATTTTCCTTTGAGCTATTTTGAAAAAAATTTCAACTTGAGTTATGAGTACAAATGATTTTTTTTTTTCAAGAAGGAAGAAGAAAAATGAGTTAAATCGTAGTCTAATTTATTTTATGGACTATTTTGCTATTCATTAGAATTCTATACATAGACAAAACTTTGAATCATTTTTTCTCGAGCCGTACGAGGAGAAAACTTCCTATACGTTTCTAGGGGGGGGGGGGTATTGTTCATCTACACCTATCCCAATGAGCCGTCTATCGAATCGTTGCAATTGATGTTCGATCCCGAAGAGAAGGAAGAGATCTTCGGAAAGTGGGTTTTTATGATCCGATAAAGAATGAAGCTTATTTAAATGTTCCTGTTATTCTATATTTCCTTGAAAAAGGTGCTCAGCCTACCGGAACTGTTCAGGATATTTTAAAGAAGGCGGAGGTTTTTAAGTAACTTCGCCCTAGTCAAATGAAGTTCAATTAAGGAATTAAAAAAAGGGGGGGGGGGTAGTGATTCGTATATGACTTTGTATAACTTTTCTATACTATGTTTTTTTATTTCCCCCCTTTACTTGTTCTATTAGTATCTATTTCTCATTGCTTCCATAGAATCCCATGTTTTATAACGAAAAAACCTATTTGATTGATCCTAGAAATAGAAGAAATAGAAAATTCTGGCATTTTGATATTTTTTTTTCTACTTCTTCCTTATTTATTCCTCCATCTAAACTTTTTTGTATCTCTGTAGTGCCAATCCAACACAAGTCCTTATTTTTTGACTATTAGTGAAATTGAATTTCCTTTGTTTTTTCCATTGTATTATTTTCTCAACATTTATATTGACAACAGTGTATCGAACAAATATAATTCATCGTGATAAGAGGATCTATTTATTTCTGTCCCATAGGTTTTCTTTTTTACCTTATGGTGGCTTCGTTGGATTTGCTTTGATACAAGAAGTCTTTGTTGATTGAAAAAGTAAAGCGGATAACGTAAAGTAAAGATAAGAGGTGGTCTCTAAATTTTGACATTTATCTATCTTTTTCTTTTATCGGAGAATTTCTTGTATTTTAATCTGATCTATTCATTTTTATGTTCCGAATCAATTAGAATTTTTTTTTTTTTTTGATTCTTTGCTTTCTTAGTTCAATGGTTTGATTACCTCGTATAATCATTTATTTTGATTCTGATTGTATCTACACACCCTTTTCTTTTATTCTATTCGGGTTGCTAACTCAACGGTAGAGTACTCGGCTTTTAAGTGCGGCTAGGATCTTTTACACATTTGGATGAAGCGAGGGATTCGTCCATACCATCGGTAAAGTTTGGAAGACCACGACTGATCCTCAAAGGGAATAAATGGAAAAAATAGCATGTCGTATCAATGAAGAGCTCTGAGAATATTTCATTCTTTCCGGATCGGTACAAAACCTTGTTTAAATTATTGAAACGGAGCAA
>OX422212.1:228450284-228495284 GCA_949130495.1 Sambucus nigra
CTAAGGGATCGTTTAGGGGCTGATTTGGGTTTTCACCCTTTAACGGCTTGTTTCTAAGTTTAAGTGTTGATTTTTCCTAATTATCGTCATATTCTCAAACCCGGAGGCCCGAGACTATGCGGTCAGTTCCTACAAGTTACATTGGTCCCGTGCGAGGTGTTCGTGCCTCTTACTAGGTCGTTTGGGGGTTGGTTTGGGTTTCACCCTTTAACGGCTTGTTTTTAAGTCTAAGTGTTGATTTTTTCAAATTATCGTCATATTCACAAATTGGGAGACCCGGGACTACGCGATTAGTTCCTACAAGTTACATTGGTCCCCTACGATGTGTTCGTGCCTCCTACGGGGTCGTTTGGGGGTTGGTTTGGGTTTTCACCCTCTAACGGCTTGTTTTTAAGTCTAAGTGTGATTTTTTCAAATTATCGTTCTATTCTCAAATCGGGAGACCCAGGACTAAGCGGTCAGTTCCAATAACTTACATTGGTCCCGTGCGAGGTGTTCGTGCCTCCTATGTGATCGTTTGGGGGCTGATTTGGGTTTTCACCCTTTATTGGCTTATTTTTAAGTTTAACTGTTGTTTTTTCCAAATTATTGTCATATTCCCAAATCGGGAGGCCCGGGACTACGCGGTCAGTTCCTATAAGTTACATTGGTCCCGTACGAGGTGTTCGTGCCTCTAACGGGGTCGTTTGGGGGCTGGGTTGGATTTTCACCATTTAACGGCTTGTTTTCCAGTCTAAGTGTTATTTTTCTAAATTATCGTCATATTCTCAAATCGAGAGATCCGGGACTACGCGGTCAGTTCCTACAAGTTGCATTTGTCCCGTGCAAGGTGTTCGTGCCTCCTATGGGGTCGTTTGGGGGCTCGTTTGGGTCTTCACCCTTTAACGACTTGTTTTTAAGTTTAAGTGTTGATTTTTGTAAATTATCGTAATATTCACAAACCAGGAGACTCGGGACTACGCGATCAGTTCCTACAAGTTACATTGGTAACCGTGTGAGGTGTCCGTGCCTCTTACGGGGTTGTTTGGGGGATGGTTTGGGTTTTCACCCTTTAACGGCTTATTTTTAAGTCTAAGTGCTTGTTTTTAAGTCTAAGTGTCAAATTATCGTCATATTCTCAAACCGGGAGACCCGGGACTACGCGGTCAGTTCCTACAAGTTACATTGGTCCCGTGCAAAGTGTTTGTGACCCTTACGGGGTCGTTTGGGAGCTGGTTTGGGTTTTCATCCTTTAACGGCTTGTTTTTTGTGTAAGTGCGATTTTTGCAGATTATCGTTATATTCTCAAATCGGGAGACCTGGGAATACGCGGTCAGTTCCAACAATTAACATTGGTCCTGTGCGAGGGGTATTCGTGCCTCATACGAGGTCGTTTGGGGGTTGGTTTGGGTTTTCACCTTTTAACCGCTTGTTTTTAAGTTTAAGTATTTATTTCTACAAATTATCATCGTATTCTCAAATCGGGAGACCCGGGACTACACGGTCAGTTCCTACAAGTAACATTGGTCCCGTGCGAGGTGTCCGTGCCTTTTACGGGGTCGTTTAGGGGCTGGTTTCGATTTTCAACCTTTAACGGCTTATTTTTAAGTTTAAGTGTTGATTTTGGCAAATTATCGTCATATTCTGAAATCAGGAGACCCGAAACTACGTGGTTAGTTCCAACAGGTTACATTGGTCCCGTGCGAGGTGTTCGTGCCTCTTACAGGGTCGTTTGGGGGCTGGTTTGGGTTTTCACCCTTTAACGGCTTGTTTTTATGTTTTAAGTGTTGAGTTTTGTAAATTATCATCATATTCTTAAACTAGGAGACTCGGGACTACGCGGTCAGTTCTTACAAGTTGCATTGGTCCCATGCGAGGTGTTCGTGCCTCTCACGGGGTCGTTTGGGGGCTGGTTTGGGTTTTCACCCTTTAACGGCTTGTTTTTAAGTCTAAGTGTTGATTTTTGCAAATTATCATCATATTAAAAAACCAAGAGACCCGGGACTACGCGGTCAGTTCCTACAAGTTACATTGGTTACCGTGCGAGGTGTTCGTGCCTCTTACGGGATTGTTTGTTGGCTGGTTTGGGCTTTCACCCTTTAATGGTTTGTTTTTAAGTCTAAGTGCTTGTTTTTAAGTCTAAGTTGTAAATTATCATCATATTCTCAAACCGGGAGACCCGGGACTACGCGGTCAGTTCCTACAAGTTACATTGGTCCTGTGCGAAGTGTTCGTGCCCCTTACGGGGTCGTTTGGGAGCTGGTTTTGGTTTTCACCCTTTAACGGCTTGTTTTTATGTCTCAGTGCAATTTTTGCAAATTATCGTTATATTATCAAATCGGGAGACCCGGGAATACGCGGTCTGTTCCAACAATTTACCTTGGTCCAGTGCGAGGTGTTCGTGCCTCATACGGGGTCGTTTGGGTTTTCACCTTTTGACGGCTTATTTTTAAGTTTAAGTATTTATTTCTACAAATTATCGTCGTATTCTCAAATCGGGAGACCCGGGACTACGCGGTCAGTTCTTACAAGTTACATTGGTCCCGTGCGAGGTGTTCGTGCCTCGTACGAGGTCGTTTGGGGGCTAGTTTGAGTTTTCACCCTCTAACGACTTGTTTTTCAGTCTAAGTGTTGATTTTTTCCAATTATAGTAATATTTTCAAATCGGGAGACTCGACACTACGCGGTCAGTTCCTATAAGTTACATTGATCCCGTAGGAGGAGTTCGTGCCTCTTACGGGGTCGTTTGGGGGCTGGTTTGGGTTTTCACCCTTTAAGGGCTTATTTTTAATTCTTAGTGTGATTTTTGCAAATTATCGTCACATTCCCAAATCGGGAGACCCGGGACTACGCGGTCAGTTCCAATAAGTTACATTGGTCATATGCGAGGTGTTCATGCCTCCTAAGGGAACGTTTAGGGGCTCATTTGGGTTTTTCCCCTTTAACGGCTTGCTTTTAAGTTTAAGTGTTGATTTTTGAAAATTATCATCATATTCTCAAATCGGGAGGCCCGAGACTACGCGGTCAGTTCCTACAAGTTACATTGGTCCCGTGCGAGGTGTTCGTGCCTCTTACGGGATCGTTTGGGGGCTGGATTGGGTTTTCACCCTTTAATGGATTGTTTTTAAGTCTAAGTGTTGATTTTTGTAAATTATCGTAATATTCACAAACCAGGATACCCGGGACTACGCGGTCAGTTCCTACAAGTTACATTGGTAACCGTGTGATGTGTTCGTGCCTCTTACGGGGTTATTTGGGGGCTGGTTTGGGTTTTCACCCTTTAATGTCTTGTTTTTTAGTCTAAGTGCTTGTTTTTAAGTCTAAGTTGCAAATTATCGTCATATTCTCAAACCGGGAGACCCGGGACTACGCGGTCAGTTCCTACAAGTTACATTGGTCCCGTGCGAAGTGTTTATGACCCTTACGGGGTCGTTTGGGAGCTGGTTTGGGTTTTCACCCTTTAACGGCTTGTTTTTAAGTCTAAGTGCGATTTTTGCAAATTATCGTTATATTCTCAAACCGGGAGACCTGGGAATACGCGGTCAGTTCCAACAATTTACATTGGTCCCGTGCGAGGTGTTCGTGCCTCATACGAGGTCGTTTGGGGGTTGGTTTGGGTTTTCACCTTTTAACGGCTTGTTTTTAAGTTTAAGTATTTATTTCTACAAATTATCGTTGTATTCTCAAATCGCGAGACCCGGGACTACGCGGTCAGTTCCTACAAGTAACATTGGTCCCGTGCGAGGTATCCGTGCCTTTTACGGGGTCGTTTAGGGGCGGGTTTCGGTTTTCACCCTTTAACGGCTTGTTTTTAAGTTTAAGTGTTGATTTTGGCAAATTATCCTCATATTCTCAAACCGGGAGACCCAAAACTACGCGGTCAGTTCTAAGAGGTTACATTGGTCCCGTGCGATGTGTTCGTGCCTCTTACGGGGTCGTTTGGGGGATGGTTTGGGTTTTCGCCCTTTAACGCCTTTTTTTATGTTTTAAGTGTTGAGTTTTGTAAATTATCATCATATTCTCAAACTAGGAGACTCGGGACTACGCGGTGAGTTCCTACAAGTTACATTGGTCCCATGCGATGTGTTCGTGCCTCTTACGGGGTCGTTTGGGGGTTGGTTTGGGTTTTCACCCTTTAACGGCTTGTTTTTAAGTCTAAGTTTTGATTTTTGCAAATTATCATCATATTACAAAACCAGGAGACCCGGGACTACGCGGTCAGTTCCTACAAGTTACATTGGTCCCGTGCGACGTGTTCGTGCCTCCTACAGGGTCGTTTGGGTGCTAGTTTGGGTTTTCACCCTCTAAAGGCTTGTTTTTAGGTCTAAGTGTTGATTTTTTCCAATTATAGTAATATTTTCAAACCGGGAGATCCGAGACTACGCGGTCAGTTCCTAAAAGTTACATTGATCCCGTACGAGGTGTTCGTGCCTCTTACGGGATCGTTTGGGGGCTGGTTTGGGTTTTCACCCTTTAAGGGCTTATTTTTAAGTCTTAGTGTGATTTTTGCAAATTATCGTCACATTCTCTAATTGGGAGACCCGGGACTACGCGATCAGTTCCAATAAGTTACATTGGTCCCGTGCGAGGTGTTCATGCCTCCTAAGGGATCGTTTAGGGGCTCATTTGGGTTTTCACCCTTTAACGGCTTGCTTTTAAGTTTAAGTGTTGATTTTTGAAAATTATCGTCATATTCTCAAACCGGGAGGCCCGAGGCTACGCGGTCAGTTCCTACAAGTTACATTGGTCCCGTGCGAGGTGTTCGTGCCTCTTACGGGATCATATGGGGGCTGGATTGGGTTTTCACCCTTTAATGGATTATTTTTAAGTCTAAGTGTTGATTTTTGCAAATTATCGTCATATTCTCAAACCGAGAGACCCAGGACTACGGGGACAGTTCCAACAAGTTACATTGGTCCCGTGCGAGGTGTTCGTGCCTCTTACGGGGTCGTTTGGGGGTTGGGTTGGGTTTTCACCCTTTAACAACTTGTTTTTAAAGCTAAATGTTGATTTTTGCAAATTATCATCATATTCTCAAATCGGGAGACTCGAGACTACGCGATCAGTTCCTACAAGTTACATTAGTCCCGTGCGAGGTGTCCGTGCCTCTTAAGGGGTCGTTTGGGGGAAGGTTTGGGTTTTCTCCCTTTAACGACTTGTTTTTAAGTATAAGTGTGATTTTTTCAAATTATCGTCATATTCTCAAACCGAGAGCCCCGGGACTATGCGGTCAGTTCCAAAAAGTTACATTCCTCCCGTGCGAGGTGTTCGTGCCTCCTACGGGGTCGTTTGGGGGCTGGTTTATGTTTTCACCCTTTAGCGGCTTGTTTTTAAGTCTAAGTGTTGATTTTTGCAAATTAACTTCATATTCTCAAACCGGGAGACCCGAGACTACGCGATCAGTTCCTAGAAGTTACACTGGTCCCATGCGAGGTGTTCGGGCCTCTTACGGGGTCGTTTGGGGGCTGGTTTGGTTTTTCTCCCTTTAACGACTTGTTTTTAAGTCTAAGTTTGATTTTTGCAAATTATCATCATATTCTCAAACCGGGAGACCCGGGACTATGAAATCAGTTCCAACAAGTTACATTGGTCCCGTGGGAGGCGTTCGTGCCTCCTACGGGATCATTTGGGGGCTGATTTGGGTTTTGACCTTTTAACGGCTTGTTTTTAAGTTTAAGTGTTGATTTTTCCAAATTATCGTCATATTCTCATGGCGAGAGACCCGGGACTACGCGATCAGTTCCTACAAGTTACATTGGTCCCATGCGAGGTGTTCGTGCCTCTTAAGGGGTCTTTGGGGGCTAGGTTGGGTTTTCACACATTAACGGTTTTTTTATGTTTAAGTGTGATTTTGGCAAATTATCATCATATTCTCAAACTGGGAGACTCGGGACTACGCGGTCAGTTCCAAAAAATTACATTGGTCCCATGCGATGTGTTCGTGCCTCCAACGGGGTCGTTTGAGGGAGAGTGTGGTTTTCACCCTTTAACGGCTTGATTTTAAGTTTGAGTTTTATTTTTGCAAATTATCGTCATATTCTCAAACCGAGAGACCCGGGACTACGCGGTCAATTCCAACAATTTATATTGGTCCCGTGCGAGGCGTTCGTGCCTCATACGGGGTCGTTTGGGGGTTAGTTTGGGTTTTCACCTTTAAACGGCTTGTTTTTAATTTTAAGTATTGATTTTTACAAATTATCGTCGTATTCTCAAATCGGGGGATCCGGGACTACGCGATCAGTTCCTACAAGTAACATTGGTCCCGTGCGAGGTGTTCGTACCTCTTACGGGGTCGTTTGGGGGCTAGTTGGGGTTTTCACCCTTTAACGGCTTCTTTTTAAGTTTAAGTGTTGATTTTTGAAAATTATCGCCATATTCAAAAACCGGGAGACTCGGGACTACGCGATCAGTTCCAACATGTTACATTGGTCCCGTGCGAGGTGTTCGTGCCTCCTAAGGGATCGTTTAGGGGCTGCTTTGTGTTTTCACCCTTTAACAGCTTGCTTATAAGTTTAAGTGTTGATTTTTCCTAATTATCATCATATTCTCAAACCGGGAGGCCCGAGACTACGCGATCAGTTCCTACAAGTTACATTGGTCACGTGCGAGGTGTTCGTGGCTCTAACAGGGTCGTTTGGGGACTGGGTTGGGTTTTCACTCTTTAACGACTTGTTTTTAAGTCTAAGTGTTTATTTTTGCAAATTATTGTCATATTATCAAACCGAGAGACTCGAGACTATGCGATCAGTTCCTACAAGTTACATTGGTCCCATGCGAGGTGTTCGTGCTTCTTACGGGGTCGTTTGGGGACTGGGTTGGGTTTTCACCCTTTAACAGCTTGTTTTTAAGTCTAAGTGTGATTTTTGCAAATTATCGTCATATTCTCAAATCGAGAGACCCGGGACTACGGGGTCAGTGCCTACAAGTTACATTGGTCCCGTGTGAGGTGTTCGTGCCTCTTACGGGGTTGTTTGGGGGATGGGTTGAGTTTTCACTCTTTAACAACTTCTTTTTAATTCTAAGTTTGATTTTTGAAAATTATCGTCATATTCTAAAACCGAGAGACCCGGGACTACGCGGTGAGTTCCTATAAGTTACACTAGTCCCGTGCGAGGTGTTCGTGCCTCTTTCGGGGTCATTTGGGGGCTGGGTTAGGTTTTCACCCTTTAACAGCTTGTTTTTAAGTCAAAGTGCGATTTTTACAAATTATCGTCATATTCTCAAATTGGGAGACCCGGGACTACGCGGTCAGTTCCAAAAAGTTATATTACTCCCGTGCGAGGTGTTCGTGCCTCCTACGGAGTCGTTTTGGGGGGGGGGGGATTTCACCCTTTAACGACGTGCTTTTAAATTCCAGTGTTGATTTTTTCAAATTATCATCATATTTTCAAGCCGAGAGACTCGGGACTACGCAGTGAGTTCCTACAAGTTACATTGTTCCCGTGCGAGGTGTTCGTGCCTCTTTCGGGGTCGTTTGGGGGCTGGTTTGGGTTTTCACCCTTTAATGGCCTCTTTTTAAGTCTAGTGTTGATTTTTGCAAATTATCGTCACATTCTCAAATCGGGAGACCCGGAACTACGAGATCAGTTCCAATAAGTTACATTAGTCCCGTGCGAGGTGCTCGTGCCTCCTAAGGGATTGTTTAGGGGCTTATTTGGGTTTTTACCCTTTAATGGTTTGTTTCTAAGTTTAAGTGTTCATTTTTCCTAATTATCGTCATATTCTCAAACCGGGAGGCCCGAGACTACGCGGTCAGTTCCTACAAGTTACATGTGTCCCGTGCGAGGTGTTCGTGCCTCTTACGGGGTCGTTTGGGGGCTCGGTTGGGTTTTCACCCTTTAACGACTTGTTTTTAAGTTTAAGTGCGATTTTTGCAAATTATCGTCATATTCTCAAACCGAGAGACCTGGGACTACGCGATCAGTTCCTACAAGTTACACTGGTCCCGTGTGAGGTGTTCGTGCCTCTTTCGGGGTCGTTTGGCGGCTTGGTTGGGCTTACACCCTTTAACAGCTTATTTTTAAATGTAAGTGTGATTTTTGCAAATTATCGTCATATTCTCAAACCGGGAGACCCGGGACTACGCGGTCAGTTCCAAAAAGTGACATTGCTCCCGTACGAAGTGTCCGTGCCTCCTACGGCGTCGTTTGGGGGGGTTGGGTTTTCACCCTTTAACGTCTAGCTTTTAAGTTTAAGTGTTGATTTTTGAAAATTATTGTCGTATTCTCAAACCGAGACACTCGGGACTACGCGATCAGTACCTACAAGTTACATTGGTCACGTACGAGGTGTTCGTGCCTCTTACGGGGTCGTTTGGGGGCTGGATTGGGTTTTCACCCTTTAATGGATTGTTTTTGAGTCTAAGTGTTGATTTTTGCAAATTATCGTCATATTCACAAACAGGGAGACCCGGGACTATGCGGTTAGTTCCTACAAGTTACATTAGTCTCGTGGGAGGTGTTCATGTCTCCTACGGGGTCGTTTGGGAGCTGGTTTGGTTTTTTACCCTTTAACGGCTTGTTTTTAAGTCTAAGTGTTGATCAAATTAACTTCATATTCTGAAACCGGGAGACCCGAGACTACGCGATCAATTCCTCGAAGTTACATTGGTCCAGTGCGAGGTGTTCGGCCCTCTTACGGGGTCGTTTGCGGGCTGGTTTGGGTTTTCTCCCTTTAACGACTTGTTTTTAAGTCTAAGTGTGATTTTTGCAAATTATCGTCATATTCTCAAACCGGGAGACCCGGGACTATGCAATCAGTTCCAACAAGTTACATTGGTCCCGTGGGAGGCATTCGTGCCTCCTACGGGATCGTTTGGGGGTTGATTTGGGTTTTCACCTTTTAACGACTTGTTTTTAAGTTTTAGTGTTGATTTTTCAAAATTATCGTCATATTCACAAACCGAGAGACCTGGGACTACGCGATCACTTTCTACAAGTTACATTGGTCCCGTGCGAGGTGTTCGTGCCTCTTAAGGGGTCGTTTGGAGGCTGGGTTGGGTTTTCACCCTTTAACGGATTTTTTTATGTTTAAGTGTGATTTTGGCAAATTATCGTCATATTCTCAAACCGGGAGACTCGGGACTACGCAGTCAGTTCAAAAAAATTACATTGGTCCCGTGCGATGTGTTCGTGCCTCCTATGGGGTCGTTTGGGGGAGAGTGTGGTTTTCACCGTTTAACGGCTTGTTTTAAGTTTGAGTTTTGATTTTTTCAAATTATCGTCATATTCTCAAACCGAGAGACCCGGGACTACGCGGTCAATTCCAACAATTTATATTGGTTCCGTGCTAGGTGTTTATGCCTCATACGGGGACGTTTGGGGGTTAGTTTGGGTTTTCATCTTTAAACGGCTTGTTTTTAATTTTAAGTATTGATTTTTACAAATTATCTTCGTATTCTCAAATAGGGAGACCCGGGACTACGCGATCAGTTCCTACAAGTAACATTGGTCCCGTGCGAGGTGTTCGTACCTCTTACGGGGTCGTTTGGGGGCTAGTTGGGGTTTTCACCCTTTAACGGCTTGTTTTTAAGTTTAAGTGTTGATTTTTACAAATTATCGTCATATTCATAAATCGGGAGACCCGGGACTACGCGATCAGTTCCAACATGTTACATTGGTCTCGTGCGAGGTGTTCGTGCCTCCCAAGGAATCGTTTAGGGGCTGATTTGGGTTTTCACCTTTTAACGGTTTGTTTCTAAGTTTAGGTGTTGATTGTTCCTAATTATCATCATATTCTCAAACCAGGAGGCCCGAGACTACGCGATCAGTTCCTACAAGTTACATTGGTCCCGTGCGAGGTGTTCGTGCCTCTGACGGGGTCATTTGGGGACTGGGTTGGGCTTTCACTCTTTAATGACTTGTTTTTAAGTCTAAATGTTGATTTTGGCAAATTATTGTCATATTCTCAAACCGAGAGACTCGAGACTACGCGATCAGTTCCTACAAGTTACATTGGTCCCATGCGAGGTGTTCGTGCCTCTTACGGGGTCGTTTGGCGACTGGGTTGGTTTTTCACCCTTTAACGGCTTGTTTTTTAGTCTAAGTGTAATTTTTGCAAATTATCATCATATTCTCAAACCGAGAGACCCGGGACTACGGGGTCAGTGCCTACAAGTTACGTTGGTCCCGTGCGAGGTGTTCGTGCCTCTTACGGCGTCGTTTGGGGGATGGGTTGGGTTTTCACCCTTTAACGACTTGTTTTTAATTCTAAGTGTGATATTTGCAAATTATCATCATATTCTCAAACCGAGAGACCCGGGACTACGCGGTGTGTTCCTACAAGTTACACTAGTCCCGTGCGAGGTGTTCGTGCCTCTTTCGGGGTCATTTGGGAGCTGGGTTAGGTTTTCACCCTTTAACGGCTTGTTATTAAGTCTAAGTGTGATTTTTCCAAATTATCGTCATATTCTCAAATCGGGAGAACCGGGACTACGCGGTCAGTTCCAAAAAGTTACATTGCTCCCGTGCAAGGTGTTCGTGTCTCCTACGGGGTCGTTTGGGGGGGGGGGGGGTTGGGTTTTCACCCTTTAACGACTTGCTTTTAAGTTTAAGTGTTGAGTTTTGCAAATTATCATCATATTCTCAAACCGAGAGACTCGGGACTACGCAGTCAGTTACTACAAGTTACATTGGTCCCGTGCGAGGTGTTCGTGCCTCTTTTGGGGTCGTTTAGGGGCTGGTTTGGGTTTTCACTCTTTAATGGCTTGTTTTTAAGTCTAAGTGTTGATTTTTTCAATTTATCATCACATTCTCAAATCGGGAGACCCGGGACTACGCGATCAGTTCCAAAAAGTTACATTAGTCCCGTGCGAGGTGTTCGTGCCTCTTTCGGGGTCGTTTGGCGGCTTGGTTGGGTTTACACCCTTTAATGGCTAGGTTTTTAAGTGTAAGTGTGATTTTTTCAAATTATCTTCATATTCTCAAACCGGGAGAGTCGGGACTACGCGGTTAGTTCCAAAAAGTTACATTCCTCCCGTACGAAATGTTCGTGCCTCCTACGGTGTCGTTTGGGGTGGGGGTGGGTTTTCACATTTTAACGTCTTGCTTTTAAGTTTAAGTGTTGATTTTTGCAAATTATCATCATATTCTCAAATCGAGAGACTCGGGACTATGCGGTCAGTACCTACAAGTTACATTGGTCCCGTACGAGGTGTTCGTGCCTCTAACGGGATCGTTTGGGGGTTGGATTGTGTTTTCACCCTTTAATGGATTGTTTTTATGTCTAAGTGTTGATTTTTGTAAATTATCGTCATATTCACAAAACGGGAGACCCGGGACTATGCGGTCAGTTCCTACAAGTTACATTGGTCCCGTGCGAGGTGTTCATGTCTCCTACGGGGTCGTTTGGGGGCTGGTTTGGGTTTTCACCCTTTAACGACTTGTTTTTAAGTCTAAATGTTGATTTTTGCAAATTATCATCATATTCTCAAACCGGGAGACTCGAGAGTACGCGATCAATTCCTACAAGTTACATTGGTCCCGTGCGAGGTTTTGTACCTCTTACGGGGTCGTTTGGGGGAATATTTGGGTTTTATCCCTTTTACGACTTGTTTTTAAGTCTAATAATGATTTTTTCAATTATCATCATATTCTCAAACTGGGAGACTCGGGACTACGCGGTCAGTTCCAAGAAGTTACATTGGTCTCGTGCAAGGCGTTCGTGCCTCCTACGGGATCGTTTGGGGCCTGATTTGGGTTTTCACCTTTTAATGGTTTGTTTTTAAGTTTAAGTGTTGATTTTTCCAAATTATCATCAATTCTCAAACCGAGTGACCCGGGACTACGCGGTCAGTTCCTATAAGTTACATTGGTCCCGTGGGCGGTGTTCGTGCCTCTTAAGGGGTCTTTTGGGGGTTGGGTTAGGTTTTCACCCTTTAACGGCATTTTTTTATGTTTAAGTGTAATTTTTGCAAATTATCGTGATATTCTCAAACCAGGAGACTCGGGACTACGTGGTCAGTTCCAAAAAATTAGATTAGTCCCGTGCGAGGTGTTCGTGCCTCCTACGGTGTCGTTTCGGGGAGAGTTGGGTTTTCACCCTTTAACGACTTGATATTAAGTTTAAGTTTTGATTTTTGCAAATTATTGTCATATTCTCAAACCGAGAGACCCGAGACTACGAGGTCAGTTCGAACAATTTACATTGGTCCCGTGCGAGGTGTTCGTGCCTCAAACGGTTGTATTCTCAAATCGGGAGACCCGAGACTACGCGATCAGTTCCTACAAGTAACATTGGTCACATGCGAGGTGTCCGTGCCTCTTACGGGGTCGTTTGGGGGCTGGTTTGGGTTTTCACCCTTTAACGGCTTATTTTTAAGTTTAAGGGTAGTTTTTTGTAAATTATCGTCATATTCTCGAGCCGGGAGACCCGGGACTACGCGGTCAGTTCCAACATGTTACATTGGTCTCGTGCGAGGTGTTCGTGCCTCCTAAGGGATCGTTTAGGGGCTGATTTGGGTTTTCACTCATTAACGACTTGTTTTTAAGTTTAAGTGTTGATTTTTCCTAATTATCATCATGTTCTCAAATCGGGAGGCCCGAGACTACGCGGTCAGTTCCTTCAAGTTACATTGAACCCGTGCGAGGTGTTTGTGCCTCTTACGGGGTCGTTTGGGTTTTCATCTTTTAACGGCTTGTTTTTAAGTCTAAGTGTGATTTTTGCAAATTATTGTCATATTCTCAAACCGAGAGACACAGGACTACGGGGTCAGTTCCTACCAGTTACATTGGTCCCGTGCGAGGTGTTCGTGCCTCTTACGGGGTCATTTGGGGACTGGGTTCGGTTTTCACCCTTTAAAGGCTTGTTTTTAAGTCTGAAGTGTGATTTCTGCAAATTATCGTCATATTCTCAAACCGAGAGACCCGGGACTATGCGGTCAGTTCCTACAAGTTACACTGGTCCCGTGCGAGGTGTTCGTGCCTCTTTCGGGGTCGTTTGGGGGCTGGGTTGGGTTTTCACTCTTTAAAGGCTTGTTTTTAAGACTAACTGCGATTTTTGCAAATTATCGTCATATTCTCAAACCGGGAGACCCGGGACTATGCGGTCAGTTCCAAAAAGTTACATTGCTCCCGTGCGACGTGTTCGTGCCTCCTACGGGGTCGTTTGGGGGGGGGGGGGGGGGTTCACCCTTTAACTGCTTGCTTTTAAGTTTAAGTGTTGATTTTTGCAAATTATCGTCATATTCTCAAACCGAGAGACTCGGGACTACGCGGTTAGTTCCTACAAGTTACATTGGTCATGTGCGAGGTGTTCGTGCCTCTTACGGGGTCGTTTGGGGACTGGTTTGGGTTTTCACCCTTTAATGGCTTGTTTTTAAGTCTAAGAGTTGATTTTTGCAAATTATTGCCAGATTCGCAAACCAGGAGACCCGGGACTACGCAGTCAGTTCCAATAAGTTACATTAGTCTCGTGCGAGGTGGTCGAGCCTCCTAAGGAATCGTTTTGTTGTTGATTTGGGTTTTTACCCTTTAACGACTTGTGTCTAAGTTTAAGTGTTGATTTTTCCTAATTATTGACATATTCTCAAATCGAGAGGCTCGAGACTACGCGGTCAGTGCCTACAAGTTACATTGGTCCCGTGCGAGGTGTTCGTGCCTCTTACGGGGCCGTTTGGGGACTGGGTTGGGTTTTCACCCTTTAACGACTTGTTTTAAGTCTCAGTGTGATTTTTGCAAATTATCGTCATATTCTCAAACCGAGAGACCCGGGACTATGGGGTCAATTCCTATAAGTTACATTGGTCCTGTGCGAGGTGTTTGTGCCTCTTACAGGGTCGTTTGGGGGCTGGGTTGGATTTTTACCCTTTAACGGCTTGTTTTTAAGTCTAAGTGTATTTTTGCAAATTATCGTCATATTCTTAAACCGAGAGACCTGGGGCTACGCGATCAGTTCCTACAAGTTACACTGGTCTCGTGCGAGCTGTTCGTGCCTCTTTCGTGGTCGTTTGGGGGTTGGGTTGGTTTTCACCCTTTAATGGCTTGTTTTTAAGTCTAAGTGTGATTTTTCCAAATTATCGTCATATTCTCAAACCGGGAGACCCGGGACTACGCGATCAGTTCCAAAAAGTTACATTGCTCCCGTACGAGGTGTTCGTGTCTCCTACAGGGTCGTTTGGGGCGGGGGGGGTTGGGTTTTCACCCTTTAACGGCTTGCTTTTAAGTTTAAGTGTTGATTTTTACAAATTATCGTCATATTCTCAAACCGAGACACTAGGGACTACGCTGTTAATTCCTACAAGTTACATTGGTCCTGTGCGAGGTGTTCGCGCCTCTTACGGGGTCGTTTGGGGGATGATTTGGGTTTTCACCCTTTAATGGCTTGCTTTTAAGTCTACGTCTTGATTTTTGCAAATTATCATCATATTCATAAACCGAGGGACTTGGGACTATGCGGTCAGTTCCTACAAGTTACTTTTGTCCCGTACGAGGTGTTCGTGCCTCTTACGGGCTCATTTGGGGGGCTGGTTTGGGTTTTCACCCTTTAACGACTTGTTTCTAAGTCTAAGTGTTGATTTTTGCAAATTATCATCATATTCTCAAACCAGGAGACCCGACACTACGCGGTCAGTTCCTACAAGTTACATTGGTCCCGTGCGAGGTATTCGTGCCTTTTACGGGGTCGTTTGGGGGCTGGTTTGGGTTTTCCCCCTTTAACGACTTGTTTTTAAATCTAAGTGTGATTTTTGCAAATTATCATCATATTCTCAAACCGGGAGACACGGGATTACGCGGTCAGTTCCATAAAGTTACATTGGTCCCGTGTGAGGCGTTCGTGCCTCTTACGGGATCGTTTGGGGGTTGATTTGGGTTTCCACCTTTTAACGGCTTGTTTTTAAGTTTCGGTGTTGATTTTTCCAAATTATTGTCATATTCTCAAACCGAGAGACCCGGGACTACGCGGTCAGTTCCTACAAGTTACATTGGTCCCGTGCGAGGTGTTCATGCTTCTTACGGGGTCGTTTTGGGCTGGGTTTGGTTTTCACCCTATAACGGATTTTTTTATGTTTAAGTGTGATTTTTGCAAATTATCTTCATATTTTCAAATCGGGAGACTCGGGACTACACGATCAGTTCCAAAAAATTACATTGGTCCTGTGCGAGGTGTTCGTGCCTCCTACGGGGTCGTTTGGGGATTGGTTTGGGTTTTTAACTTTTAATGGCTTGTATTTAATTTTAAGTATTGATTTTTACAAATTATCGTCGTATTCTAAAATCGGGAAACCCGGGACTACGAGATCAGTTCCTACAAGTAACATTGGTCCCGTGCGAGGTGTTCGTGCCTCTTACGGGGTCGTTTGGGGGGCTAGTTTGGATTTTCACCCTTTAACGGCTTGTTTTTAAGTTTAAGTGTTGATTTTTGCAAATTATCATCATATTATCAAATCGGGAGACCCGAGACTACGCGGTCAGTTCCAACAGGTTACATTGGCCCCGTGCAAGGTGTTCGTGCTTCTTACGGGGTCGTTTGGGGGCTGGTTTGGGTTTTCACCCTTAAACGCCTTGTTTTTATGTTTAAGTGTTGATTTTTGTAAATTATCGTCATATTCTCAAACCGAGAGACTCGGGACTATGCGATCAGTTCCTACAAGTTACATTTGTCCATTGCGAGGTGTTTGTGCCTCTACTGGTTTGGATTTTCACCCTTTCACGTCTTGTTTTTTAGGCTAAGTGTTGATTTTTGCAAATTATCATCATATTCACAAATCGGGAGACCCGAAACTACGCGGTCAGTTTCTACAAGTTACATTGGTCCCATGCGAGGTGTTCGTACCTCCTACGGGGTCGTTTGGGGGTTGGTTTGGGTTATCAGATTTTAACGAGTTGTTTTTAAGTCTAAGTGTTGAGTTTTACAAACTATCGTCATATTCTCAAATCGGAGACCCGGGACTACGCGGTCAGTTCCTACAAGTTACATTGGCCCCGTGTGAGGTGTTCGTGACTCTTACGGGGTCGTTTGGGAGCCGATTTGGATTTTCACCCTTTAACGGCTTGTTTTTAAGTCTAAGTGTGATTTTTGCAAATGATTGTCATATTCTGAAATCGGGAGATCTGGGACTACGCGGTCAGTTCCAATAAGTTACATTGGTCCCGTGCGAGGTGTTCGTGCCTCTTACGGGATCGTTTGGGGGCTGGTTTGGGTTTTCACCCTTTAACGGCTTGTTTTTAAGTTTAAGGTTTGATTTTTACAAATTATCGTCATATTCTAAAACCGGGAGACCCGGGACTACTCGGTCAGTTCCTACAAGTTACATTTGTCCGGTGTGAGGTGTTCGTGCCTCTTACGGGTTCGTTTGGGGACTGGTTTGGGTTTTCACCCTTTATTGGCTTATTTTTAAGTCTAAGTGTGATTTTTGCAAATTATCGTCATATTCTTAAACCAGGAGACCCGGGACTACGCGGTCAGTTCCAAAAAGTTACATTGGTCCCGTGCGAGGTGTTTGTGCCTTCTACAGGGTCGTTTGGGGGTTGGTTTGTATTTTCACCCTTTAACGGCTTGTGTTTTAACTTTAAGTGTTGATTTTTAAAAATTATCATCGTATTCTCAAATCGGGAGACCCGAGACTACGCGGTCAGTTCCTACAAGTTACATTGGTCCCGTGCAAGGTGTTCATGCCTCTTACAGGATCGTTTGGGGACTGGTTTGGGTTTTCACCCTTTAACGGCTTGTTTTTAAGTCTAAGTATGATTTTTGTAAGTTATCGTCATATTCTCAAACTGGGAGACCCGGGACTACGCGATCAGTTCCATCAAGTTACATTGGTGCTGTACGAGGTGTTCGTGCCTCCTACGGGGTCGTTTGGGGGCTGGTTTGGGTTTTCACTCTTTAACGTCTTATTTTTAAGTTGAAGTGTTGATTTTTGCAAATTATCGTCATATTATCAAACCGGAAGACCCAGGACTATGCGGTCAGTTCCTACAAGTTACATTGGTCCCATGCGAGGTGTTCATGCCTCCTACGGGATTGTTTGGGGGCTGATTTGGGTTTTCACCCTTTAACGACTTGTTTTTATGTTTAAGTGTTGATTTTTGCAAATTATCATCATATTCTCAAACCGTGAGACTCGGGACTACGCAGTCAGTTCCTATAAGTTACATTGGTCCATTGCGAGGTGTTCGTGCCTCATATTGGGTTGTTTGGGGGCTGGTTTGGGTTTTCAGATTTTAACGGCTTATTTTTAAGTCTTAGTGTTGATTTTTGAAAATTATCACCATATTCCCAAACCGGGAGACCCGGGACTATGCGGTCAGTTCCTAAAGGTTACATTGGTCCCGTGTGAGGTGTTCATGCCTCTTACGGGGTCGTTTGGCGGCTGGGTTGGGTTTTCACCCTTTAACGGATTGTTTTTAAGTCTAAGTGTGATTTTTGCAAATTATCGTCATACTCTCAAACCGGGAGACCCGGGAATACACGATCAGTTCCAAAAAGTTACATTGCTCCCGTACGAGGTGTTCGTGGCTCCTACGGGGTCGTTTGGGGGGAGGGGTTGGGTTTTCACCCTTTAACGGCTTGCTTTTAAGTTTAAGTGTTGATTTTTACAAATTATCATCATATTCTCAAACCGAGAGACTAGGGACTACGCTGTCAGTTCCTACAAATTACATTGGTCTCGTGCGAGGTGTTCGTGCGTCTTACGGGGTCGTTTGGGGGCTAGTTTTGGTTTTCACCCTTTAATGGCTTGTTTTTAAGTATAAGTGTTGATTTTTCCAAATTTTCATCATATTCACAAATCGGGAGACTCGGGACTATGCGGTCAGTTCCTACAAGTTACATTGGTCCCGTGCGTGGTGTTCATGTCTCCTACGAGGTTGTTTCGGGGCTGGTTTGGGTTTTCACCCTTCAACGGCTTATTTTTAAGTCTAAGTGTTGATTTTTGCAAATTATCATCGTATTCTCAAACCGGGAGACCCGAGACTACGCGATCAGTTCCTACAAGTTAAATTGGTCCCGTACGAGGTATTCGTGCCTCTTATGGGATCGTTTGGGGGCTGGTTTGGGTTTTCTCCCTTTAATGACTTGTTTTTAAGTATAAGTGTGATTTTTGTAAATTATCGTCATATTCTCAAACTGGGAGATCGAGACTACGCGGTCAGTTCCAACAAGTTACATTGGTCCCGTGCGAGGCGTTCGTGCCTCCTACGGGATCGTTTGGTGGCAGATTTGTGTTTTCACCCTTTAACGGCTTGTTTTTAAGTTTAAGTGTTGATCTTTACAATTTATCATCATATTCTCAAACCGGGAGACCCGGGACCACGCGACCAGTTCTTACAAGTTACATTTGTCCCATGTGAGGTGTTCGTGCCTCTTACGGGGTCGTTTGGGAGCTGGTTTGGGTTTTCACCCTTTATCGGCTTATTTTTAAGTCTAAGTGTGATTTTTGCAAATTATCGTCATATTCTCAAACCAGGAGACCCGGGACTACGTGGTGAGTTCCAACAAGTTACATTGGTCCTGTATGAGGTGTTTGTGCCTCCTACGGGGTCGTTTGGGGTGGTGGTTGGATTTTCACCCTTTAACGGCTTATTTTTATGTTTAAGTGTTGATTTTTCCAAATTATTGTCATATTATCAAACCGGGAGACCCAGGACTACGCGATCAGTTCCTACAGGTTACATTGGTCCCATGCGAGGTGTTCGTGCCTCTTACGACGTCGTTTGGGGGTTGGTTTGAGTTTTCAACCTTTAGCTTATTTTTATGTTTAAGTGTTGATTTTTGCAAATTATAATCATATTCTCAAACCGGGAGACTCGGGACTATGCAGTCAGTTACTACAAGTTACATTGGTCCATTGCGAGGTGTTCGTGCCTCTTATTCGGTCGTTTAGGGGCTGGTTTGGGTTTTCACGCTTTAACGGGTTATTTTTAAGTCTTAGTGTTAATTTTTGCAAATTATCATCATATTCCCAAACTGAGAGACCCGGGACTACGCGGTCAGTTCCTACAGGTTACATTGGTCACGTGCGAGGTGTTCGTGCCTCTTACGAGGTTGTTTGGGGGCTGGTTTGGGTTTTCAACCTTTAACGGCTTATTTTTAAGTTTAAGTGTTGAATTTTGGAAATTATCATCATATTCTCTAACCGAGAGACCCGGGACTACGCGGTCAGTTCCAACATGTTACATTGGTCCCGTGCGAGGTGTTCGTGCCTCCTACGAGGTCGTTTGGGGGTTGGTTTGGGTTTTCTCCCTTTAACGGCTTGTTTTTAAGTTAAGTGTTGATTTTTATAAATTATCGTTGTATTCTCGAACCGGGCGACCCAGGACTACGCGATCAGTTCCTACAAGTTACATTGGTCCCGTGCGAGGTGTTCGTGCCTCTTACGGGGACGTTTGGAGGTTGGTTTGGGTTTTCACCCTTTAACGACTTGTGTTTTTAGTTTAAGTGTTGATTTTTACAAATTATCGTCCTATTCTCAAACCGGGAGACCCGGGACTACGCGGTCAGTTCCTACAAGTTACATTGGTCCCGTGCGAGGTGTTCATGCCTCCTACGGGGTCGTTTGGGGGCTGGTTTGGGTTTTCACCCTTTAATGGCTTGTTTGCAAGTCTAAGTTTGATTTTTGTAAGTTATCATCATATTCTCAAATTGGGAGACTCTGGACTACGCGATCAGTTCCAACAAGTTACGTTGGTCCCGTGCGATGTGTTGGTGCCTCCTACGGGGTCGTTTGAGGGCTGGTTTAGGTTTTCACCTTTTAAAGGCTTTTTTTAAGTATAAGTGTTGAAATTTGCAAATTATCGTCATACTATCGAACCGGGAGACGCGAGACTATGCGGTCAGTTCCTACAAGTTACATTCGTCCCGTGCGAGGTGTTGGTGCCTCTTACGGGATCGTTTGGGGTCTTGTTTGGGTTTTCACCCTTTAACGACATGTTTTTATGTTTAAGTGTTAATTTTTGTAAATTATTGTCATAGTCTCAATCTGGGAGACCTGGGATTACGCTGACTGTTCCTACAAGTTACATTGGTCCATTACGAGGTGTTGGTGCCTCTTACTGGGTCGTTTGGGGGCTAGTTTGGGTTTTCACCCTTTAACGGCGTGTTTTTAAGTCTAAGTGTTGCTTTTTGTAAATTATCGTCATATTCACAAATCGGGAGACCCGGGACTACACGATCAGTTCCTACAAGTTACATTGGTCCCGTACGAGATGTTCGTGCCTCTTACGGGGTCGTTGGGGGGCTGGTTTGGGTTTCACCCTTTAACGACTTATTTTCAAGTCTAAGTGTCGATTTTTACAAATTATCATCATATTCCCAAATCGGGAGACCCGGGACTACGCGATTAGTTCCTACAAGTTACATTGGTCCCATGCGAGGTGTTTGTGCCTCTTACGGGATCGTTTGGGGGCTTGTTTGAGTTTTCACCCTTTAACGACTTGTTTTTAAGTTTAAGTGTTGATTTTTTCAAATTATCATCGTATTCACAAATTGGGAGACCCGGGACTACGCGGTCAGTTCCAACAAGTTACATTGGTCCCGTGCGAGGTGTTCGTGGCTCCTACGAGGTCGTTTGGGGTTGGTTTGGGTTTTCACCCTTTAACGGCTTGTTTTTAAGTTTAAGTACTATTTTTACAAATTATCTTCATATTCTCAAATCGAGAGGCCCGGGACTATGTGGTCAGTTCCAACAAGTTACATAGGTCCCGTGCGAGGTGTTCGTGCCTCTTACGGGGTCGTTTGGGGGTTTGTTTGGGTTTTCACCCTTTAACAGCTTGTTTTTAAGTTTAAGTGTTGATTTTTGTAAATTATCATCATATTCTCTAACCGGGAGACCTGGGACTACGCGATCAGTTCCTACAAGTTACATTGGTCCCGTGCGAGGCATTCGTGCCTCCTACGGGGTCGTTTGGGGGTTGGTTTAGGTTTTCACCCTTTAACGGCTAATTTTTATGCTTAAGTGTCGATTTTTACAAATTATCGTCATATTCTCAAGTCGAGAAGCACGGGACTACGCGGTCAGTTCCTACAAGTTACATTGGTTCCGTTCGAGGTGTTCGTGCCTCTTACGGGGTCGTTTGGGGGCTAGTTTGGGTTTCTAACCTTTAACGGCTTGTTTTTATGTCTAAGTGTGATTTTTGCAAATTATCATCATATATTCTCAAACGGGGAGACCCGGGACTACGTGGTTAGTTTCAAAAAGTTACATTGATCCCGTGCGAGGTGTTCGTGCCTCCTACGGGGTCGTTTGGGGGGGTTTCAACCTTTAACGACTTGTTTTTAAGTTTAAGCGCTAATTTTTGGAAACTATCATCAGATTCTCAAATCGGGAGATCCGGGACTATGCGATCAGTTTCAACAAGTTACATTGGTCCCGTACGAGCTGTTCGTGCCTCCTATGGGGTCGTTTGGGGTTTGGTTTGCGTTTTCACCCTTTAACGGCTTATTTTTAAGTTTAAGTGTTGATTTTTGCAAATTATCATCATATTCTCAAACCGGGAGTCCCAGAATTACGCGGTTAGTTCCAACAAGTTAGATTGGTCCCGTACGATGTGTTCGTGCGTCCTACGGGATCATTTAGGGGTTGATTTGGATTTTCACCCCTTAACGGCTTGTTTTTAAGTTTAAGTGTTGATTTTTCCAAATTATCGTCATATTCTCAAATCGGGAGACCCGAGACTACGCGTTCAGTTCCTACAAGTTACATTAGTCCCGTGCGACGTGTTCGTGCTTCTTACGGGGTTGTTTGGGGGTAGGGTTGGGTTTAAACCTATAACGGCTTATTTTTAAGTCTAAGTTTGATTTTTGCAAATTATCATCATATTCTCAAACTGGGAGACCCGTGACTACAGGATCAGTTTCTACAAGTTACAGTCCCGTGCGAGGTGTTCGTACCTCTTACGGGGTCGTTTGGTGGCAGGGTTGGGTTTAAACCTATAACGGCTTGTTTTTAAGTCTAAGTGTGATTTTTTCAAATTATCATCATATTCTCAAACCGGGAGACCCGGGACTGCACTTTCAGTTCCAAAAAGTTACATTGGTCCCGTGCGAGGTGTTTGTGCCTCCTATAGGGTCGTTTAGGGGGGGTTCACCCTTTAACGGCTTATTTTTAAGTTTAAATGTAGATTTTTGCAAATTATCATCATATTCTCAAACCGGCAGACCCGAAACTACGCGGTCAGTTCTAACAAGTTACATTGGTCCCGTACGAGGTGTTCGTGCGTCCTACGGGGTCGTTTGGGGGATGGTTTGGGTTTTCACCCTTTAACGTCTTGTTTTTAAGTTTAAGTGTTGATTTTTAAAAATTATCATTATATTCTCAAACCGGGAGACCCGGGACTTCGCAGTCAGTTCCTAGAAGTTACATTGGTCCCGTGCGAGGTGTTCGTGCCTCTTATGGGATCATTTGGGGGCTGGTTTGGGTTTTCACCCTTTAACGGCTTGTTTTTAAGTGTAAGTATTAATTTTTACAAATTATCGTCATATTCTCAAACTGGGAGACCCGGGACTACGTGGTCAGCTCCAAAAAGTTACATTGATCCCATGCGAGGTGTTCGTGCTTCCTATGGGGTCGTTTTTTGGGGGGGGGGAGGGGGAGGTTGGGTGTTTTCACCCTTTAACGGCTTTTTTTTTAAGTTTAAGTGTTAATTTTTGCAAATTATCGTCACATTCTCAAACCGGGAGACCCGGGACTATGCGGTCAGTTCTAGCAAGTTACATTGGTCCCGTGCGAGGTATTCGTGCCTCCTACGGGGTCGTTTGGGGGCTGGTTTGGTTTTTCACCCATTAACTGCTTTTTTTTAAGTTTAAGTGTTGATTTTTGCAAATTATCGTCATAGTCTCAAACCGGGAGACTCGGGACTACGCGGTCAGTTCCTACAAGTAACATTGGTCCCGTGCGAGGTGTTTGTTCCTCTTACGGGGTCGTTTGGGGGCTGGTTTGGGTTTTCACCCTTTAACGGCTTGTTTTTATGTTTACTTGTTGATTTTTGTAAATTATCGTCATATTCTCAAATCGGGAGACTCGGAACTACGCGGTCAGTTCCTACAAGTTACATTGGTGCATTGCGAGGTGTCCGTGCCTCTTACTGGGTCGTTTGGGGGCTGGTTTGGGTTTTCACCCTTTAACTGCTTATTTTTAAGTATAAGTGTTGATTTTTTCAAATTATCATCATATTCACAAACCGGGAGACCCGAGACTACGCGGTCAGTTCCTACAAGTTACATTGGTCCCGTGCGAGGTGTTCGTGCCTCCTACGGGGTCGTTTGGAGGCTGGTTTGGGTTTTCACCCTTTAACGGCTTGTTTTTAAGTCTAAGTGTTGATTTTTGCAAATTATCGTCGTTTTTTCAAATCGGGAGACCCGAGATTACGCGGTCAGTTCCTACAAGTTACATTGGTCCCGTGCGAGGTGTTCGTGCCTCTTACGGGGTCGTTAGGGGGCCGGTTTGGGTTTTCTCCCTTTAACGGCTTGTTTTTAAGTCTAAGTGTGATTTTTGCAAACTATCATCATATTCTCAAACCGGGAGACCCGTGACAATGCAGTCAGTTACAATAAGTTACATTGGTCCCGTGCGAGGTGTTCGTGCCTCCTACGGGGTCGTTTGATGGGCTGGTTTAAGTTTTCACCATTTAACGGCTTGTTTTTAAGTCTAAGTGTTAATTTTTGCAAATTATCGTCGTATTCTCAAATCGGGAAACCCAAGAATACGGGGTCAGTTCCTACAAGTTACATTGGTTCCGTGTGAGGTGTTCGTGCCTCTTACGAGGTCGTTTGGGGGCTAGTTTGGGTTTTCTCCCTTTAACGGCTTGTTTTTAAGTCTAAGTGTGATTTTTGCAGACCATCGTCATATTCTCAAACTGCGAGACCAGGGACTACGCGGTCAGTTCCAACAAGTTACATTGGTCCCGTGCGAGGTGTTCGTGCCTCCTACGGGGTCGTTTGGGGGCTGGTTTCGGTTTTCACCGTTTAACAGCTTGTTTTTAAGTTTAAGTGTTGATTTTTTCAAATTATTGTCATATTCTCAAACTGGGAGACCCGGGACAGCGTGATCAGTTCCTACAAGTTATACTTGTCCTGGGTGAGGTGTTCGTGCCTCTTACGGGGTCGTTTGGGGGCTGGTTTCAGTTTTCACCCTTTAACGACTTGTTTTTAAGTCTAAGTGTGATTTTTGTAAATTGTCATCATATTCTCAAATCGGGAGACCCAGGACTAGCATTTAGTCCCAACAAGTTATATTGGTCCCATGCGAGGTGTTTGTGCCTCCTACAGGGTCGTTTGGGGGGGGGGGCGAGGTTGGGTTTTCATCCTTTGACGGCTTGTTTTTAAGTATATGTGTTAATTTTTGCAAATTATCGTCATATTCTCATACTCGGAGACCCGGGACTACGCGGTCAGTTCCAATAAGTTACATTGGTCCCGTGCGAGGTGTCCGTGCCTCCTACGAGGTCGTTTGGTGGTTGGTTTGGGTTTTCACCCTTTAACGGTTTGTTTTTATGTTTAAGTGTTGATTTTTACAAATTATCTTCATATTCTCTAATCGGGAGACCCAGGACTATGCGGTCATTTCCTACAAGTTACATTGGTCCCGTGCGAGGTGTTCGTGCCTCTTACGGGGTCGTTTGGGGACTGGTTATGGTTTTCATCCTTTAACGGCTTGTTTTTAAGTCTAAGAGTGATTTTTGCATATTTTCGTCATATTCTGAAATCCGGAGTCCCGGGACTACGCGGTCAGTTCCAACAAGTTTCATTGGTCCCGCGCGAGGTGTTCGTGCCTCCTACGGGGTCGTTTGGGGGCTGGTTTTTAGATTTCACCCTTTAACGGCTTGTCTTATGTTTAATTGTTGATTTTGCCAAATTATCGTCATATTCTCAATTCGGGGACCCAGGACTACGCGGTCAGTTCCTACAAGTTACATTGGTCCTGTGCGAGGTGTTCGTGCCTCTTACGGTGTCGTTTGGGGGCTGGTTTGGGTTTTCACCCTTTAACGGCTTGTTTTTAAGTCTAAGTGTTGATTTTTGCAAATTATCGTCGTTTTTTCAAATCGGGAGACCCGAGATTACGCGGTCAGTTCCTACAAGTTACATTGGTCCCGTGCGAGGTGTTCGTGCCTCTTACGGGGTCGTTAGGGGGCCGGTTTGGGTTTTCTCCCTTTAACGGCTTGTTTTTAAGTCTAAGTGTGATTTTTGCAAACTATCATCATATTCTCAAACCGGGAGACCCGTGACAATGCAGTCAGTTACAATAAGTTACATTGGTCCCGTGCGAGGTGTTCGTGCCTCCTACGGGGTCGTTTGATGGGCTGGTTTAAGTTTTCACCATTTAACGGCTTGTTTTTAAGTCTAAGTGTTAATTTTTGCAAATTATCGTCGTATTCTCAAATCGGGAAACCCAAGAATACGGGGTCAGTTCCTACAAGTTACATTGATTCCGTGTGAGGTGTTCGTGCCTCTTACGAGGTCGTTTGGGGGCTAGTTTGGGTTTTCTCCCTTTAACGGCTTGTTTTTAAGTCTAAGTGTGATTTTTGCAGACCATCGTCATATTCTCAAACTGCGAGACCAGGGACTACGCGGTCAGTTCCAACAAGTTACATTGGTCTCGTGCGAGGTGTTCGTGCCTCCTACGGGGCGTTTGGGGGCTGGTTTGGGTTTTCACCGTTTAACACCTTATTTTTAAGTTTAAGTGTTGATTTTTTCAAATTATCGTCATATTCTCAAACTGGGAGGCCCGGGACAATGCGATCAGTTCCTACAAGTTATACTTGTCCTGTGTGAGGTGTTCGTGCCTCTTACGGGGTTGTTTGGGGGCTGGTTTCAGTTTTCACCCTTTAACGGCTTGTTTTTAAGTCTAAGTGTGATTTTTTCATATTATCGTCATATTCTCAAACCGGGAGACCCAAGACTAGCAGTTAGTCTCAACAAGTTATATTGGTCCCGTGCGAGGTGTTTGTGCCTCCTACGGGGTCGTTTGGGGGGGGGGGAGGTTGGGTTTTCATCCTTTAACGACTTGTTTTTAAGTATATGTGTTAATTTTTTCAAATTATCGTCATATTCTCATACTGGGAGACCCGGGACTACGCGATCAGTTCCAATAAGTTACATTGGTCCCGTGCGAGGTGTTCGTGCCTCTTACGGGGTCGTTTGGTGGTTGGTTTGGGTTTTCACCCTTTAACGGTTTGTTTTTATGTTTAAGTGTTGATTTTTACAAATTATCATCATATTCTCAAATTGGGAGACCCAGGACTATGCGGTCAGTTCCTACAAGTTACATTGGTCCCGTGCGAGGTGTTCGTGCCTCTTACGGGGTCGTTTGGGGGCTTGTTATGGTTTTCACCCTTTAACGGCTTATTTTTAAGTCTAAGTGTGATTTTTGCATATTGTCGTCATATTCTGAAATCGGGAGTCCTGGGACTACGCGGTCAGTTCCAACGAGTTACATTGGTCTCGCGCGAGGTGTTCGTGCCTCCTACGGGGTCGTTTGGGGGCTGGTTTTTGGTTTTCACCCTTTAACGGCTTGTTTTTATGTTTAAGTGTTGATTTTTCCAAATTATCATCATATTCTCAAATCGAGAGACCCGGGACTACGCGGTCAGTTCCAAAAAGTTACATTGGTCCCGTACGAGGTGTTCGTGCCTCTTACGGGGTCGTTTGGGCGGGCGGGTTGGGTTTTCACCCTTTAACGACTTGTTTTTAAGTTTAAGTGTTGATTTTTATAAATTATCATCATATTCTCAAATCGGGAGACCCGGGACTACGCGGTCAGTTCCAACAAGTTACATTGGTCCCGTGCGAGGTGTTCGTGCCTCCTACGGGGTCTTTTGGGTTTTCACCCTTTAACGGCTTGTTTTTTAGTTTAAGTGTTGATTTTTATAAATTATCGTCATATTCTCAAATCGGGAGACTTGGGACTATGCGATCAGTTGCTACAAGTTACATTGGTCCCGTGCGAGGTGTTCGTGCCTCTTATTCGGGACTACGTTTATTGATTTTAGAAAATTTTGACATAGTTTCATTTGTTTATTCATTAAATCCAACTTGTTTTAACATATGAAATAAACTCAGCAGCACCAGCGAATTTCAAAACCAAACCACCAGCAAATCCCTTCCACCAATTTAACTAATTAAGCTCATAAAGTAAGCCATTTTACGTTTGGCTACTTGTCGCTATTTCAGACCATTTTTCTATTTGATGCTACTACAACTTTTATGAGAATTTGCGACTTTGAGACTAACCAGATTTCATTTGCATTTTGATAGCCACCCGATGAACTCTTCGTGCTATAATTTCTTGAAAGTATCCCATTTTGGTCCAACAATGTCTGCAAATTCTCAAATCTTCTATTCTGAGCGGCATTTAGTTTTTCATGAGATGATATCTTATCTTTCAAGTTTCTCAGCTCTTCATTATGAGATCGAGACTGTGCTATGAATGTTGAAGTGTCAAAAGACTTATATTAGGCGACTTGTCTTATAAAATACAAAAAGGATAAAAGGGGGAAAGAACTGAAACATACATGTGTATCCTTGCACTTATCATTCATCAAATCACCCTTTATCTTAATCCAATGAGATGTCTTGAAAAATTCCATGATGCTAGGTTTCACATCAGTTTCATGCTCCTGAATTCAAAATCAATGAATGAAAGAATATAACCATACTAGTTGATGATGCGGGTAAAACATGTCTAATATGCACAATGTCAAGAATATTATTGTGACATATAAATTGAAATCAAATTTAGCAAGGGTAAAATCAATTTGATAACTATATAACAAATTGTGCTTTGGTAAGATAAAATATTTGGTGTCAATCCCAAGCTTCTTAGTCCCCTCACAGTGTGCTGTGTCGGCTTTGTTTTCTGAACAAAGAAAACAGAATTATTTCACTGATATTGTAATTCTCATTTTAAATAAAAGAATCACATCCTATGTTTATTTATGTATTCATTATTACACGTGTATATAACTTACCAACGCAATACGAGAATTTTCCAAGAGCATCAATAAATGGCATTGGCTCAATGTCTCCTGCTTCAAACAAAAGTCCATTTTAACCCAACCAAAGTATGAACCCCTCATTGTGCCACAGGTTGCATATAGTTATTAATTTACCTATAGTACCAATTCTATGACACAAACATTAGGTGGACGTTCATCCCAGTCCACCAGTATAGCTGTTACGCGTTCAATCCAATCTTGAATGGAATCCGTGATATGAGGTGCAACCTGAACAAAGGGAAGTAACATGTGAGGACAGGAATATAAGTGATTGAACAATATAATAGATACATTTCAGCAACAGTGAAAGAATCAGAACAGTCTTTTCAAGATAATCCCCCTTTCTCTCTTTATCAATGACAGACTAACAGAGAAGAAAAGTAGTCAATACAATAAATCAAAAAACATCAAGCCTATTGATCTTAAGAATTTCTATCAGCATAGATTATAGATTATAGGGTAAGAGTAAGAAGACTTTCAACTTAACCCACTTGCTTTATTATTAGGAAAAAAAGATAACTCGCTTTCCTAGTAAATCTTTCCGGTTGTGATATTATTATCACGTGTCAACTTGATATCTAGTAACCGCTCATAGTTCCCAAGGTCCAAGTCCACCTTCATACACAAAATCAAGTCATTATAATTGTTGATACCAAATTTAGTCTGCTGATGTGGCCCAATTGAATGAAGACACGTGGCAATCTACATGGCAACAACGAACACTTCAGAGGAAGTCAGACGCTCCGAGGAACCATACTACAACGAGGAACATTGCTTCCCCGAGGAACTCAGACGCTCCGAGGAACACTGTTTCCCCGAGGAACTCAGATGCTCCAAGGAACAAGAACTCTACGAGGAACTTTTGAGTACCGAGCAACTTAGGCGGTCCGAGCTGCACCTCGAACAAAGCATTAATAATAGGATAACCAACAGTTTGAATTTTCATTAAATGCTTATCATTCAGATGTATACGCTTAAGGGGCATTGAATGTATTATCTTTTCACAAGTACATCATTTAAGGTATTACCCTTTCACATTACAACCTCAGGGCTATAAATACATTGTACAATCCTCATTGTAAGGGGATCGGAATTTCTTGATAGAACTTGTAATCGAGAATTCCCAAACACTCAGCAATAACATAACAGTGGACGTAGGCCATTCTTATAAGGCTGAACCACTTTAAAATTTCTTTGTCTCATTTATTTATCTGTGATTGAATAATTAGATACGATCTAATTTTTTACATCAACAGATTGGCGCCGTCTGTGGGAAACGACTGGTAATATTGTTTTTCATCGAAAATAATTCATCATAAATGGCTGATATTCCCGAATCCAGCAATTGAAACGCTGGAAACCCTCCAAATCCATCTGCTCCTCCAAATATTCCAGATCTGGCTGGAATAATGACAAATCTGGCTCAGGGCCAGACCGTCATGCAAGAAACTATGCGACAACTCATACAAACCCTCCATGGCGGTGCACCAACCCATTCAGGATCACGAAGCATTCAAAGAAATACCCGTGCACCTTCTTCACGTACTAGGCGTACCAATTCATATCATAATGAGGAGTTTGAAGATTTTTCTTATCAACCTGGACGATCTTCGTCAGTGCGAGCCACAGATACTAAACAACGTATCACTCTCTCGCCAAAAAGGACTAGTGCACTAGAAAGGTTAAGCAGGGTATCACCTTTTGATCGATTAGGACTTAGAAGGAGTATAAGTCCTCCTAAAGTCGCGTCGAGGAGTTTTCAACGACCATCATATTTAAGGGAAGGATCTGCCCAGTCGCGACCAGCTGCTCATCAAGATAGATCCCAGGAAGCCACTTCAACGCGATCAGTTGCTCGAATCAACAGGCCCGAGGAAGAAAATGATGCGTGGAAAGGCCCTATTCAGAGGCTGGAGGATAGATTAGGGGAAATGGCTAAAGCCAAGAACCCTCTACAACGAACTTTTATTCGAGAAACACCTTTTGTCCAGGCCATTGTAGATTTTCCAACACCATCAAAGTTCAAAGCACCTGTTATGACCCCCAAATATGATGGAAAGACTGACCCTGTCCTTCATATAGAAAAATACCAAGCTGCAACCGACATCTATGCTATTCCAGATGAGATGAGATGCAGAGCATTCTCGAGAACTCTTACCGGATCTGCTCAAATATGGTATAATAATCTTCCTCGGGATAAGATCTCAACTTTTCTTCAACTAGCCGAGTTATTCATTGGGAATTTCTGTTTTGGGGCAAAGCCAGTTAAACGAGTAGCGCATTTGTTAAGTGTTAGAAAAAAAGCTGGTGAGAGTACCAGAGATTATATAACTCGTTTTAATAACGAGAAACTCTAAGTCATTGATTATGAGGAAAAAATAGCGATTACCGCCTTGATGAGTGGACTACTGCCCAACAAGTTGTACTACACTTTGGCCAAAGATCCACCTAGAACCATGTCAGACCTGATGGGAAAAGCATCCAAGATTATGAATGCCGAGGAGGCTATGGCTGCGAAGAAGAATATGGATGCCAAAGAAACCAAGGTGGAAGGTGATAAAGCTAAGAAGAAAGAGCATAAGAACAATGGTAATGACAAACACTCAAAAACTAGGTCGACATGGGAAGTAATGAAGAAATTTGATAATTATACTCCTCTGAAGAAAGGCATCAACCATGTTCTAGAAGAAATCAAGAACAACGAGGAATTAAACTGGACAGAGAAAATGAAGGCAGACCCTGATCGGAGGAATAAGGCAAAATATTGTGAGTTTCACAAAGATCATGGCCATATGACCAAGAATTGCATAGCTCTTCAGAATGAGATTGAAACACTCATCAGACGAGGAAAACTGGCAAAGTATATTGATCGTGGAAACGAAAGAAGAAACAACGACCGAACAAGAGAGAGGTCTAGATCTCCTCATCGAGCATAGGAGAACAAGAAAAGAAACCATGAAGTTGATCCAGAAGACGACCCCGATCATCCCAAGAGACCAAGGCAGCCGGAACGAGAGGTATTTTCAATACGCTTTGGGTCATTTGACTGTAATGTTATTACAGGTGGAGATGCAGGAGGAGGAGACCTTACTGCAGAGAGAAAAGCTTACCTCTGTGAGGCTCAAGCTTTCTCGTACATTCAACGAATAAATCTAGCTGAGGAGGATCGCCCAAGAAAGGTGAACAAAGAGAAATTGGTCATTGGTTTCTCAAAGAATGACCTTGCAGGTGTTCTATATCCTCATGATAACCCATTAGTGATCAAGATGAGAATGAATGAGGTAATGATTTCAAGATTACTGGTAGACAATGGTAGCTCGGCAGACATCATGTTCTACTCGTGCTTCGACAGTTTAAATCTAAAGCTATCTCAACTGGAGCCTTATCATAGACCCCTCCTCGATTTTGATGGCGAGAAAGTATTTCCACTTGGGACGATCAAGTTGGATATATTCATTGGTACGTGGCCTGCTTATCGAACAGAAAGAATACGCTTCTTCGTGATAGATAAGAATGTTTAATCATCATACAATATCATCATGGGAAGAGTAGGATTAAAGAAGTTCGAGGTTGTACCATCTACGGTTCATCAAATGCCTAAAATTTCCAACAAATTTTGCAGTAGGAGTTGTGAAAGGTGATCAGAAAGTAGCTCGGGAATGCTATTATTCATCCGCCGAGCAGGAGGAACTGGAGGAATCAAGGAAAGAGACTACTACCTATCAAGTGGATGAAGGTGCAGAAATTAAAACATTGGATCCTAGAGATGAGTCGTAACTCGTGAAGGGTCAAGCGGTGGAAGCTACTGAAGACATCATTCTGGATGAAGCGCACCCTGAACGAACTACTCAAGTAGGTTCGTCATTGGAAGCCTCACTAAAACAGGAATTGATAACTTTCCTAAGAAGCAGAAAGAAAACTTTTACGTGGATTCATGAGGATATGCCCGAGATAGATCCAAATTTCTTATGTCACGAACTTAATGTGAATAAGGAGATCAAGCCAGTGAAGCAGAGAAGAAGAGTGTTCAGCCCCGAGAAGAATCAAGCTATACAGGAGGAAGTCGAGAAGCTCCGGAAATCTTTCTTCGTTGAAGATGTTAAATATCCAGACTGGTTAGCCAATGTGGTGACGGTAAAGAAGAAAAACAACAAGTTGAGGATGTGTGTAGACTTAACCGACCTCAACAACACATGTCCAAAGGATCACTTTCCACTGCCCCGAATTGATCAACTGGTGGATGCTACCTCGGGACACGAGCTGCTGAGCTTCATGGATGCTTATTCTGGTTACAACCAGATTAAAATGAAACCTGAAGACAGGGAGAGTGCTTCTTTCATTACCCCTAGGGGAACTTATTGTTATAATGTTATGCCTTTTGGTTTGAAAAATGTAGGTGCAACATATCAGCGGCCGATGAATAAGGTTTTTGCTGAACAAATCAGTTGCAATATGGAAGTCTATGTTGACGATATGTTGACAAAGAGCAAGAAAGCTGCCAATCATCTAGTTGACTCAAGTCAGACTTTTGATCAATTGGATAAATATCAAATGAAGCTGAACCCGACGAAGTACGTATTTGGAGTACGAGAAGGCATGTTCCTCGGGTACATTGTCAATCAACGAGGCATTGAGGAAAATCCTGAAAATATCAAAGCTCTATTAGGGCTGCGATCTCCAATGAGGAAGAAAGAGGTGCAAAGTCTTACAGGACGAGTAGCAGCACTCAACAGATTTGTATCGCGAGCAATTGATCGATGTATCTCATTCTTCAAGATGCTCAGAAAGACTTTTGAGTGGAATGATGAATGTGAGAAGGATTTTCAAGACTTGAAGAAATACTTGGGAGCACCTCCACTGCTATCCAGGCTAGTGATGGGAGAAAAATTATACTTATATCTGGCAGTGTCCAAGAATACAGTTAGTGCGGCATTGATAAGAGTGGAGAATGGAGTACAAAAACTAATCTACTGCACAAGTAAGGCTTTCCGAGGAGCAGAGATCAGATATCCAAGGCTGGAAAAGTTAGTAATGACGCTGATTGAGGCGAGTAGGAGAATGAGGCCGTACTTCCAGGCTCATACTATAGTCCTATATACTGATATGCCGTTGAGGCAAGCCCTTCGTAAACCAGAAGAATCAGGGAGATTGATGTACTGGGCAATAGAGCTAGGTGAGTATGATATAGTCTAGGAACCCAGATCATCGCTAAAAGGGCAAGCTGTAGAAGATTTTATAGTAGAGTTCACCTATCTTGATACCCCCGAGTAGAAAAAGTTGCTCGCTGATCAACCTGTGGATGTTACGGGATCATCAAACACAACCTCAGACCAACTTAGGTTGGTAAAAGGGCAAGTGGATGTTACAGGATCATTAAATTCAAGCTCAGACCAACTCATGTTGGTAAAAGGGCAAGAAAAGATGATCGACGAAGAGCAAGAAATATCAGGGGAGGATGAAAGGAAGCAATAAATTTTCCATCGAGGAACTCTGACAGATCAAAAATTTGAAGACAAGTTACCCATATGGAGTCTGTATGTGGATGGTTCATCTTGCACTACAAGATGTGGCGCAGGGATAGTTTTGAGCACTTCGGACGAGGTCGATATGGAGTACGCCCTACATTTCCAATTCAAAGCTTCCAATAATGAGGCTGAGTATGAGTCCATGATTGCAGGTCTTAATTTGGCAAAAATTATGGAGGCACGACAAGTTATTATCTTCAGTGATTCTCAATTGATCGTAAACCAAATGATGGGAGTATATGCAGTCAAAGGAAAATTAATGATCAGATATCATGCAAAGGCAAAGAAGCTAGTGTTGGAATTTGCTGCTATTCAGCTGGTCAGAATACCAAGAATGGAGAATGCGAGAGCAGACGCCCCAGCTCGATTAGCATCAGCTACTCGTATCGAGATCCGGAGAACCATCCCAATTGAAGTTTTAGCCGGTTGGAGTATAGATGAAGATCTGACGATGAACTTTATTACCCTTGATTTAGGACCATCTTGGATGGATCCCATCAGGGCATATATTGAGGAGGGAGAATTACCAATTGACAAGCTCGCATCCAAGAAATTGAAGTTTAAAGTTGCTCGGTATGTATTAACTAACGGTATTCTAT
This sequence comes from Sambucus nigra, assembly GCA_949130495.1. Classification (NCBI taxonomy): domain Eukaryota; kingdom Viridiplantae; phylum Streptophyta; class Magnoliopsida; order Dipsacales; family Adoxaceae; genus Sambucus; species Sambucus nigra. The sequence continues at coordinate 228,484,317 of OX422212.1, forward strand.
ATAGACGAGGAATTATGGCAGGTTTGCAAAGATGTGTACATCCCTCCGAGGTGAAATAATTGATTGAAGAGATCCATGAAGGGTCCTGTGGAGCCCATGTAGCAGGTTGGACGCTTTTGCAAAGGGTGATGACGCAGGGATACTATTGGCCGATGATGAGGGCTGATTGTATAGCCTATGCCAAGAAATGTGACAAGTGCCAACGCTTTTCCTCCATCCGAAGAACTCCACAAGCATTGTTGACACCCATTACTTCTCCTTGGCCATTTTCCATGTGGGGAATAGATTTGGTTGGGCCATTGCCAATGACCAGAGGAAGGTTCAAATACCTCATCGTCACAGTGGATTATTTTACTAAGTGGGTAGAAGCTGAGCCTCTCATTGATATGACGTACGACAAGGTGTACCAATTTATTTGGAAGAACATCATTTGTCGATATGGTCTTCCTCATGCCTTCATCACAGACCATGGAACACAATTTGACAACGAGGAGTTCGCTGCCTATTGTCATCAGTCAAATATTTTGAAGACCCACTCAGCACCAGGCCATCCTCAAAGCAATGGAAAAAATGAAGTTACAAACAGAACGTTGCTGAATGGATTGAATAAAAGACTAGATGATGCGAAAGAAAATTAGATCAACGAGCTACAATCAGTACCATGGGCTTACCAAACTACTCCCCGAGAGCAACAGGGGAATCTCCATATATGCTAGCGGTTGGAAGTGAAGCTGTTATACCTGTCGAGTTGGGCCTCCTAACACACAGGGTACTGAATTTCAATTCACCTGTCAGCAACTTAATGAGAAGATTGGATTTAGACATGCTCGAGGAAGTTAGAGAAGAAGCAGCCATTAGAAATGCTTCTTACCAGTAGTGAAAAACTTTGTTCTACAACAAGAGAGTGAAGAAATGCGACCTGAAAGAAGGAGAATATGTGCTGAAGAAAGTGATTCAAAATCACAACAAACTGGAGGCAAACTGGCATGGACCATACCGAGTTATATAAGTTGTTCGCCTAGGAACTTACCCAATAGCAACTTTAGAAGGGGAGGAATTTAAGAATGCATGGAACGCAGAGCACCTGCACAAGTATTATCAGTGATGTGTATTCTCATGAATAAAATGAAGATATTCTGCCAAATTCTCCTTTTATTGAAAGTTTTTCGGGGAATATTAGTGCTACACACTACTCGACAAAACTCGGACTACTCAAATCTATTCTCGAAAACGCCAACTAAGGTTGGTCAAGAAACAAATGTATTCCTCCGGGAAGTAAAACTTGTATTCCTCCGGGAAGTAAAACTTGTATTCCTACGGGAAGTAAAACTTGTATTCCTACGGGAAGTAAAACTTGTATTCCTCCGGAAAGTAAAACTTGTATTCCTAAAAATGCCAACTTATGTTGGTTAGGAAGTAAATGTATTCCTCCGGGAAGTAAAACTATGTATTCCTAAAAATGCCAACTTATGTTGGTTAGGAAGTAAATGTATTCCTACGGGAAGTAAAACTATGTATTCCTCGGGAAGTAAAAGTATTCCTAAAATGCCAACTTGAGTTGTTCGGGAGGTAAAACTATTCCAAAAAGTGCCAAAGTTGCTCGTTAAAGAAAAAATATACTAACTATGGCTGGTCAGGGATAAAACCCACTAACTGTAGTTGGTCGATAAGGAAAATTTACCGACCTTGGTTGGTCGGAAACATTTTATGAATACAATAAAGTGATCGAGCAAAATTTTTGATACTCGTAACTTTATTATTAAGTTGGTCGAGAAACAAAACATCATTTTTTCCAAATGATTACCAAAAATTCAAACTAGTCGACAATAAGTTGATCGACAAACAACACAATATTGTTATCTTTTTAACAGATACACATGCACAGATGAAAAGTGTTTTATAACTACAAGACAATGGCAATTAAGATTGCGAACAAAAATGAAAGTCTTTCATTAAATCCAAAAAAAGATTACATTGAGAATGAAATGTATACTAACTATTACATCAGAATTCCTACTCTATTGGTTTCTTCCCCTCTGCTTTTGAAACAGGTTCCTCGCCAGCAGGTGGATCATTTAAAGCAAGAGGAGAATTTATGAAGTTAAGATCTTTTAACATCCTGATATTCATCACGGATGGTCGATCTAGGAGGTTCTCGGGACAAGATATCTCGACATTTTAATGGAGATTGTAGTCACCGAGATATTTGGAAATTAAGCACTGAGGGATGGTCCGAGCAGGGATCCAACTCATGTCGAGCTTAAATGGTGGTACTGGTAGGTCGAACAGCCAAGGATTATGGTAATCCCACAGGTAATGACCCTGTTCCAGTTACAACACACCTAAAGCATTCAACCATCCCTGTTTGTAGCCCTCATTATTGGCATTCTGGATACGATCATCCAAGTGGTAGAGAGCCTCGTTGTAGCCAGCCATCCAGAACTCCCTGGGCTGTTTGTGGAATTGATATGTCAATCTTTCCAGTTGCTCATGGAGATTTTTTATGAAGAGCTATTTATTCTCCAAGGTAGATTTCTGCACAGAAAGCTGCTCGTCCAGACCCCTGATCTTCTTTGACATTTCATCCAACACCTGATTCTTCGCCATTAATTGGAAGGCCTGGTTCTCTAAAGCAGATTGAGTCCTCTGTTCCTCGACAGGAATTCGAGCTGCTCTTGCTCATCCCCGAGGAGCTCTTGCTCGTCCACGAGAAGATGTAGAAGGGCCAGACCTTTTCAAGGTTTCCAACTCATCCCTCAGGTTGGCATTTTTGACCTCCAAGAATGAGAATCCCTCGTCAGTCACTAGGACCAAAGCATTTGAGGTGGAGGCAACATATTTTAATTGAGATACTTCTCTTTGCAAGTTGTTATTCTCTTGCTCCAGCAACTCGGCTATTTGTCTGCACTCCTCGACCTCAGCCCTCAGAGTTCTCTCCCTTACATCGTAGCCAACAAAAAGTTTGTCGTATCCCTTGTCGGCAATGATTTGTTGATATTTCTTCTCGTACCCCTCATACAAGAGGGCAGTGGATTCCTTATATTGTTGATGAAGGTCTTCAAGAGTGCCTTGGAGATCCTCAATTATATCATAATAAGATACATTGTTGGCCACCACACGATCAAGCAGACACTTCAAATATTGGTAGGCTTCAATTGCCTGTTCCGAAGCATCTTGTCCGAGGATGTCGACGATTTGCATTGCACTCAGATTTGTGTGACCAGCCTTAAAGTATTCATTGCATTGCCTCAAGAACTTTGTATCGTGAGCAGATAATAATTCCATCCTGGCCAGAAACTAGTAGAGGAAGAAAAAACAATAATCAATAAGAGTACAAACAGAGCATGAAGAAGAGAAACAACAGTATGAATAAAAGTTCAAATTTTATTACATTACAAAGATCAGAAGTACAAGGTTCAGAGTTACATGTTCAGGATTACATTTGTCAAAGAAAAATAAAATAGATAGAATTCCGAACAACTCTACACCTTTTCCTTGTCTCCCAAAACTTTCTCGGGAGACTGAGACGAGGAGGTAGGTTGCTCGGATGGAGCAGATAGTAGCTGGGGAAGTGCTGGAGGTTGCTCGGAGGATGTAGCGAGTTACTGAAGTTCCTCGTTTGTAGGCTGGATGGCTGGGGGATGAGAAACTTGATCTCCCATCACCATGGAAGACTCTTCGGAGGCAGCTTCGTCCTCTTCTTCGTCTTCAGGAGTTGGAGGGAGACCAGGTATGTGTCGCTGAAAGAGTTCAGAAGATTCATCAACTTTCATTTCTTGTAGAGCAGCGACCCACCCATATCTAAAGTATTTTAGGCTGCCATATTCGACTTGCGACATCATGGCAGCCAAGCCTTTGTTCCACCCTTTGTCCCAGTCAGCGCTGAAAGACTTTTTCACAGCCAATTTCCTCTTTAACTTCTCGGAGGAAAGCTTCTCGGACAGAAGATTTTCAGCAGTCTTCAGTTTATTCTCAACTTCTTCCTTCTGGCGACTTACTTCGCGAAGTTGGATTAATTCTTCCTCAGCAACCTTGAGTTTATTCTCGAGCTCTCCAGCATTTTTGAGCTTCTTGTCGTGCTCTTTATTTTTCTCTTCTAAGTCCTTTATTTTCTTCTCCAACCCCTTGGAGATTTCAACAATTTGAGCCTTCTCCTGCTCAGTTGAAGTAAGTTTCTTCTCCCAAGCTGCCTTGTCAGCATCATACTTCTGACGAGAATCTTCCAAGGACTGTCTCAAGCCCACCAGAGCTTCCTCCACACCAGATGAGGAGCTTGAAGCTTTAATAGCTTCATCTTTCTTCAAAATGGTATTAAAATAACTCACCAACTGGGAAAAGAAAATGAAAGCAAGTCAGAGACAGATATAACAAAGGAAAGATGAAAAGTTCAAAGTAATAAGACTTACAGAAGCAATATGACGAGTAGCCAATGAGGTGATCATGTCTCGAGAAAGGTTCTCTTCAATACCTTGGATCCCGGGAATGATCCAAGTCTTCACCGAGCTCATGGCAGAGCTCGGGGGGAACAAAAGTAAGAACACCAGTTCCAGTAGTTGGGGGCTGAGAGATGGTTTCAGCCAAATTAATCGAGGAGATCTTCTTCAGCTTCCTCGGGGGAACAGGAATAGTTTCGACCAAGGAGGAACTCTTGGTCGGTGATATGACAATCACTTCGCCTGGAGCGGCAGACTTGCTCGGGGCCACTGGGGGCTTCTCGACAACCTTCACAGTAGCTGCCAGGGGAAGTGCATTAATTTTCTTTGTCCCTTCTCCTGGAACGTCAATCTTACTTCTTTTTGCCTCTCCAGCACCAGAGGCAAGTTTCTCGAAAAGGGTGGGAGGTCTTCTTTTCTTCATCCTTTCACTTAAAGGAACGTGTGACTCAGGCGACGAACTGGTAGAAGCTGGTACTGGTTCTATTTCACTTATTACCGGACGAGCAGTAAAAGAAGTGGTGTAGCTCTTATACTGCAGCAAATATGAAGTTGACCTAATGTGCTCGTCAGCAACAGTTTGATGCAAACTCCAGATAAGTTTTAAGTGCCTTATATTAACGTCTGCCTATTTTGGACACTTTCTTTTTCTATCAACTGCAAATAAATAAACATTAAAATATCAGTGGCACATTTTATCAAACATAAAGGAAGCATAATTTCAAAATAAATAAAATGAAACAAAAATAACCTATCCCATTGCCATAGGGAGGGCATCTGGGATCCTGATACACTTCATCTCCAGATAAAGGAGCATGTTGCCAATTTTTTATAACAACCCCGTGCTCAAAATAGTCCCTATTGGCATCTGGGAGGTTGACCACTAAAGCCCTATTTAAAAATCTAGTTTTTAAATAAAAAGTATTATCCCCAACAGCCCATCTATAACAAAACATGATTTCTGGAATTCCTATGAGAGTTCCATGAATTTGATTTAGTATATGAACCCCATTAACTATTCTCCATGTATTGGTGGCTATTCTTGCAGGAACCTCGTCAAAGTATTGACAGAATTCCATACATAGAGGGTTTAGAGGAAAAGAAAATCCACAATCAGCAACAACGAGACTGGGGAACCAATGTCCCTCAGCCAAACGAAAATAGTCAGAAGGCTCAGAAAGCTCTTCCAAAATAACTCAGGAGGGAATAGAGAAATCAGAGAGAAATTTATCAATTGATTCTACAGGATAAACCATGATGAAAGAAGGAAATGAAGAAGAAGGAAGAAGATCTTATAGAAAAAGAGTGGATCTATTGACAACGAACGATGGAAAGGATGAACGCATAAGAGAGTAAGACAATGGAAAATTCGAAGATACAAATTTGAAAAAGTAGAAGACGATGGGATTGTCTGTGACGCTTAAATACTCTGCCTTGGGAAACGGTAAAGTTAATGATTACAAAAAGAAATGATTACGCTACCGGCGGCTAGAAGGACAAAAAGTACGCGGAGATCGAGGCGGTTATAAAAAATTCAAAAAGCCTGATTCTACGAATATGTAAGGAAAAATAAATACAAAGGAAACACTCCTAAAAATCAAGAGGACCATTTAAAACTGCCATATTCCGAGAAAGAATGTTCCACACTCCTCAAATTTCGAACTATGAAACATTGGGGGCTTCTGTTGATACCAAATTTAGTCTGCTGATGTGGCCCAATTGAATGAAGACACGTGGAAATCTACGTGGAAACAACGGACACTTTCGAGGAACTCAGACACTCCGAGGAACCATACTACAATGAGGAACACTGCTTCCCCGAGGAACTCAGACGCTCCGAGGAACACTATTTCCCCGAGGAACTCAGACGCTCCGAGGAACAAGAACTCTACGAGGAACTCTTGAGTACCGAGCAGCTTAGGCGGTCCGAGCTGCACCTCGAACAAAGCATTAATAATAGGATAACCAACAGTTTGAATTTTCATTAAATGCTTATCATTCAGATGTATACGCTTAAGGGGCATTGAATGTATTAGCTTTTCACAAGTACATCATTTAAGGTATTACCCTTTCACATTACAACCTCAGGGCTATAAAAACATTGTACAATCCTCATTGTAAGGGGATCGGAATTTCTTGATAGAACTTGTAATCGAGAATTCCCAAACAGTCAGCAATAACATAACAGTGGACGTAGGTCATTCTTATAAGGATGAACCACTTTAAAATTTCTTTGTCTCATTTATTTATCTGTGATTGAATAATTAGATACGATCTAATTTTTTACATCAACAATAATACCAAAAAATTTACAATTATCAGACCTACCAACAAATGGAAGTCAAAGTAGATAGAAAGCAGGAAATGGAAATGCACTATTTAATCCTGACATATTTTGATATCTGACTCCTTCCCTCCTCTTTAACCAAAATTTCCATCTCTTAGGACTATGACTCTTGAAAATTCTTGGTATCATTTTTCATTTTTGATTTAATTCCTTGATAAACATACTAAAATATTTTCTTACTACTAGAATTAAATATGACTTAACTGATCCATTAAATTTTGAGGGACTAAAAAGAAATGTTCAAGAAAAAATAAATATAATAAAAATCAGCAAAAATAGTCTTCATAGTTAATAATACACAAGATGGTTCTTCTACCTCTCCACCATCGTCCAAGACAAACACTTCTCCATGCTCAAAAGGGATGGTTCTTGCATCTGTATTCAAGTATGGATCTGAATGCAATGCAAAATAATAGTTTAACTGAAGAAATTCTAAGCAAAAGTCCATAATAAGAAATTGTTGGATCATCAGACTCGGCACAATCGTTCATCTCATTTTGGGTTTGTGTTCATAAATAAAATAATTTTTTGGGGGGACAAAATAACGCACCTTTAATAACAAGTGACTGTGTCGGGATTTCACACGAATCCAAAATCAATAAAAGGAAAATATAAAACTATCAATCAGTATTTTTGTTAATCTTGCCTATGATCAGACAGTGGAGTGTTTACTGTTGGGCCGATACTTTGTCCTTCTTTACGATTTAGATAACCATGGATTGATTTGGCTTTTGCTATGGTAGAATCTCCCGTCTTCATGATTCTCTCGAGCTCCCATTTCTTTTCAGACAACAAGCAAACGTGAGTCGGTGAAGGATTAGTGTCCGAATTGAGGAAAGAGGAGTAGTGGATTGAGGAAAGGGGAGTAGCGGCTTCAGATCTAGGGTCCGAATTGAGGAAGAGGAGTAGAGTTTTACGATCTAGGGTTCAAATTAAGGAAAGAGGAGTAGCGGCTTCGGATCTCGGGTAGCAAGGACCAAACCCATGGATGAGCTTGGGTTGTACAGAGCACACGAGAGAGAGAGAGAGAGGAAAATGGGAGACCTGAGCGAGAGATGAGAGTGAGCGGGAGAGTGAAAATTTTGGTAGAAAGTGTGACACCCCGACTAATTAAATACCCGGTAGCTACTCCTCTAATAAATTAATTCAAAATGCCAAGTTGGTTTAGTTCATAGCATCACTGTCGAAAACATTTTATTAATTACTAGCCACCTAATATTTAAAAAGTGAGTTGTCAATTTTAATTAAATCCGATTAACATGCAATAAGTAAATTATGAAATGCTAACATAAGCACCACAACACAAAGACAATAGAGTAACCATAAAATAGTAATGAGTCTGGAGGAATAATCCTCACACAATCCAAATGATGAAATAAACAAGTACCAAGTCTATATCACTAAATTAATTACAACCCAAATTCTTGAAATAACTTAATTAAATAAAGTGTCTCTAAAAGGAAGTAGGGAGACATGCCCAATCGATGAGAAAAACTGATAATATGGAGTCAAGATTGAAATTGGAGGCGTCTACTGTCAAACTCCTGTAACTTCCACGGCAGCTACAGTCCGTCACCTGAATGGAACTCCTATGCATGGTGTCCTTGTGGCTGGGAACCTAAAAGGTTTTTACAAAAATATATTTGAAAGCAAACGGGTCAGAGCCCGATTGTGGAAAATAGTTTAAAATATATCAAGTGTTTTAATGATATTAAAACAATGAATGCAAAATACATGTTAGGACGTGCTCTCACATGAAATACTCACCTCTCGACTATTTGTGCACTCTTAACGTACCCGTACCCATTCTAGTGATTCTCATATCTAACTAGTCCAAAATACATTCTAGCATTTCTATACGATTCACGCTTTGATTCCGACATCATTAATAAACTAGGGAGATTTACATTAATTCACGATTTCCCAATTATTAGCAATACTAATTTACTAGAGATCTTCCGTTTTATCTTTACAGAACGTTGCTCTAATTATACTCACAATTAAACATGACAATTCATTTCAATTAATAGTATATTATCCTCATCATAAATATACATTACTAGCACCCCGAGACTAAGCTGCGGTGCACACATACTCTGCTATCCAATCCTGGTACATCACGTACATAAGGACCATGCATTCCGAATCTCTCAAGAATCGTTTTTGAGTAACAACATTCACACAAAATGGAGGCAAACATAGTTCACATCACATGGGTCACGCACATACCTACTCTCCCATGATCAGTAGACTTATTAACTTCTCAATAAGTCCTTCTCCGACCTATGCCCTCGAGGTACCAATCTAAATCCCCCCGTAGGCACACAAAGATTAGATGGCCCTAATCGAACGCAAACCTCCCATGATAGCAAGTACGGTAGGTATGTTATACACATAAAACCACATATATTAAGAATTCACACATCTTAGATATCTCATATTATTAATATAGGTATACTTCTCATTCTTATACCGTCATTTAATGTTATACGATCACAAGTCCCCGATTTGTATATTAACGTTATCAACCCTGCTCACGTCGTAATTAGGTACTCGTTTCCTACTCCATAATTGACATCCAATTTTATTATAAGGTTCTAATTTCTACTCCTCAACGTACCCCAATTGTCACAATTATACCCACTAATCAATTAAGGAAGGTTAATACTCCAATTAAATAAGTCTACGGAACGTTTGAAATGAAATCAGGCCAAAAAGGCCATTCTGTCAACTCGTTAGAAGTCTCGTTCGAACGAGGTCGTTCGAACGAAAGGCTTCAAATGAACTACCAAATCGTTAGAAGGGATACTTTCATCTCGTTAGAAGCTCGTTCGAACGACCTGGGCAGGTTTTCTAACGAGATGGCAGTTTCAGCCCAGAAATTCTCTACTTCGTTTTTCTCAATTTTTCTCTTCTCTAAACCCATCCTAAGATCATCCCAATAGTATTTTAACGTTATTAAACTACTCTAAGTCCTCCTAGGTCACTCTTTAACATATATATGGGGTCAATGTTTCCTAAATTAACATATAATCATCAAAATTCCCAAACCTTGTCCCAAACCCTATAATCATGAACCCTGAATTTAATGGCTACAATTTCTCCTTATAAATCCATTTTCAAATCATCAAAAGATATATTTTGTATATAATATTCATCCAATAACATTCTACATGCAATCCCTATATCATATTATGAATCCTACCTCCAATTTCATGGGTTTTCATCAAACTTCCAATATGAGACAATTATCCAATTCTAAGCATGGAAGAAACATTCGCTTGAAATTAATGTAATTAAACCACTTGCCTTAGATGTTTTGATTTGATGTGAAGGATTTAAGGTTGATTCTCCTCCCTCTCTCTACAAATTTCTTCTAAAGATGGTGATGGTGGCTAGGGCTTCCTTTTGGAACTTCTTAAGGCTTTCCTATAACTCCCGTAGCCCTCTAACTTCCCAAATGTAGATAATGGCTTAGTGGGTTCTTTTCTAATATAAAAAATAACTTCTAAAATGTGTGGGTTTTAATTCCCCTATTTTTAAAATTACCAAACTACCCTTTTGGGTTGCCGGTGTGGCCTAAAAACGCCTCGGGACCCAAACTAAACCCTCGGCTAGTATTTTCTGACTATTTTGACCCTTCCGGACACATTGGCGCACTCAAAATGACCATTCAGTTGATAAAAATAAAATTCTCTTTTTAATTCCATTAATTACGTTCCTGACGCGACTGACACGCGCGTCCCAATTAAATTTCCCAAATTGTCGTATATCTACCTCGTGACAATTTAGACATCATCAATACTCATGTATTACCATACATACTCGGAAATAATAAATTTTAACATCATAATCAAATACCAACTCACATTTTGTTAGTATATATACCCGGATTAATTTTCAATTAATTCTCATTTAATTTAATTAATCCCTTAAATAAATATCAATAAAATTACGGGGTATTACATACTTCCCCCCTAATAACAGAATTTCGTCCCGAAATTCGGAACTAAAGATTACCTGGTAAAAATAACTCTGGATAACGTTTGCGTATCTCATCCTCACGCTCCCATGTGGACTCCTCGGCATTATGATGCCGCCACTGAACACGTACTAATGGTACTATCTTTGACCTCAGTTTTCGCTCGCTTTGGTCCAAAATAGCAATCGGTCCCTCCTCGTAGGAAC